>CM055280.1:24557374-24672533 GCA_029237695.1 Conchocele bisecta | reverse complement strand
GCCGGTCTACTACTATTCTTCGCCAGAGAGTTCCTAAAATCCAAAGCGTAAATAGTCGATCACCACGAGGGCGACGACGAGCGCTAATTTCTCCTCCTCGTGTGTTGTGCTTCCAATCTCGATTGGTGTTTCAACATTGTTGATGATTGGATTGGGGGAACTCGATGGTGCATCCAATTTACGAATTGGGGGTACTGGGTTCGATTGTGTTGAGGGAGGTGTATCCATTTTGTGTTTTGGGGGTTTTATGAAATCGGTTCCACTTACAACTCCGCTCCCAATCATCTTGGGTGGGAGCTTGATGATACCCGTGTTCACGTTCCCGTTGCGGCCGATTTTTTGATTGGTGGTTGCGACTACGATCTGATTATTGTAACCGTCAACCGGGTCGTCTCGTAGTATCATATTGCTCGGCGCCATATAAAGTCCTATTCCAAATACATAGTCTACCGGGGTGCGGGCAGTCTGCAAAAGGTCTTGATAATTCTGGATCGCCTTCTCCAGGTCCACCCTAGCTGAGATGGCGTCCTCTACAAGTGCCAATAATTGTTTTTGTGCATCAAACGCTGTTCCCGTGCCCAGTATAGAACTGCGAGTTTGCTTCTGTGCGCCGAGGATGGCTCAGACGTACGTGCGAATAGATTCGTTGACGCGAGTAACCCCGGCCTGCGTGAACCCTAGACCCTTATCTAACATAAATGTGGTCCACGCGTTCTGAACCTCAGCAGCCTGCTGTATGTAATCGACGTGAGCCCGTTTCGGAGGTAACATTTTACAAGAAAAACACGCCACAGTGCCGACCTCCAGACACTTCTGGCCCGAAAAGTCTAGTCGTCGGGGTCAAAATTCCCGGCGTTCCGACTGACGATGTGGTCACAACCGGAGTGATCGTGTCTAAAATCAGTCTGCGTCCAATTCCCGGACTGGCCCCGAATGAGAACGTCCCCGAGGCCGGTGGTGGTAGGAAATGCTTTCTGTCTCCAGTCCGCGTCTTTTGAAACGTTAAATTAAACGTTACACAGTCTTTCAAACGCCATACGGTCGTATGCGTTGGAAATGGGATCCCAGGCGTCGTCTTGAGGTAGAGAAATACCTAGTTCTTTGAGAATCCTCCTAATAGTGTAATACGTGTGAAAGTTGTAGACACTTCGGAGCATGACATTCTTGGATGTTAGATGGTCTTTATGTGAAACTCCACACCCGGCTGTTGCGCACCATACAGCGAAATTTAGCTGGTTCTGCCAAAACTGCATCGGTGTGGCTTTCCACCCGTTTACCGCCTCCATCGTAGTAATCTTGGGCAGCCTATATTTCTCAAACGTGTTAGGGAAATTGGTGGCAAAGCCACTGTCTGGTCTAACCGTTACGGTTGGGTGTACAAGGTTAACAACGTCTTTTTGCGTGTATTTACCTCCGACCGCATACTTTGCATTAGAATTAACGCTAAATGCTTTTGTATCCATTGAAAGATATTATTATGTTTGCTACTATCACTAATGTTCAAAAAGGGAGTTGTGAACTTCAAAAATTAATAGACAACTGCTGCGGACAACGCCGGGTAGGCCTTAGATCAATCACGTTCACGGTTGGATGGCAGAATGTGGGGAAGAGTGAAGGGTTTTACTATGTGAAGGATGGACAACAATTAGGTGTCAAGCTGCCTCACGGACTGTGGGGAATAAGACAGCTCAAAGATTTTGTCAACTCAGAGCTTGACGGTATAATCAACCTCACAGTATCGAATGCTACCGGGCTCGCAACAATGACCATCAGCACTGATAATAAGGTAGTGGTCTCCCCGGGGTTGGGTATTCAACTCGGTTTTAGAGAGACATACTCCTCAAACAAAGGAGTGTTTACCCCGGGTGAGTACGTCGGTGATAACCCGGTGGACTTCGCCTTCACAAAAACTCTCAGGGTACACCTGGATCGGGTGAACACATCGTACAACACGGTAGACGGCACTCCCAGCACATTACTGAAAACCGTGCAAGCCAGCGACTGTTTCTATGGCGAGACTGTGACCTTAGACTTCCCACACCCCGAGATGAAAGTTTTGGAATCGGGACATATCCACGAATTTACGGTCTCTATTCTCGATGATCAAGCGAGAAAGTTGAAAAACGATTACCCGATTTCGGTAGTTCTCGAAATTTCTAATTGAGTATAGGTGCCCAATATTATAATTAATTTTATTATGAGTATATACGGACCAGGTAGTTCTTCCGATTGGGTGACAAATTCAAAGAATTTGGAACCGGTAGAAGGTGGATTCATCCCGACAGAGGGTGACTTTTTAACTACTGGAAAAACCAAGGCCCTGATAAATAAAACTATATCGAGGGTCACAAGCGGGATTCACAGGAGTATATCAGATGTTAGAGTAGAAGTGCTGACGGCGACTGCACAAATTGAGGGAGTCCGAACGGATATTGAGAAAGATCAGGCGGCTTATAAGGTGTTGCGCTCAGAGGACTCTCTCATCAGAGAAACGGAACTAAACGAACTAGGTAAAAAAATAACGAAATTTCGAAAAGAGAGCAGGTCGGATATTGATAATGTCCGAGAAGACCACCAGGTGGCCCTTACGGAGGGTTATGATACGTTGCGCTTAGAGGACTCTCATTAGAGATGTGGCACTTACCGAACTAGATAAAAAAATAACCAAATTTCGAAAAGAGGCGACGTCGGGTATTGAGAAAGCCCGAGAAGACCACCAGGCGGACCTTACGGAGGCTTATGAGGTGTTGCGCTCAGAGGACTCTCTCGTCAGAGAAGCGGCGGTTGCCGAACTAGATAAACAAATAACCAAATTTCGAAAAGAGACCCGGTCGGGTATTGATAAAGTCCGAGAAGACCACCAGCCGAACCTTGCGGAGGCCCTTGCGGAGGCTTATGATACGTTGCGCTTAGAGGACTCTCTCAACAGAGAAGCTACACTTACTGAACTAGACGGGAAAATAGCCGAATTTTTTAAAGAGACCCGGTTGGGGATTGAGGGGGTCCGAGAAGACCACAAGGAGGCCATTGCGGAGACTTATGGGGAATTTCAAAAGGAGGCCCGGTCGGGTGTTGAAAAAGCCCTAGAAGGCCACCAGGCGACCATTACGGAGGCTTATGATGCGTTGCGCTTAGAGGACTCTCTCAGCAGAGAAGCGGCACTTACCGAACTAGACAAAAAAATAACCGAATTTCAAAAAGAGACCCGGTCGGGTATTGAGAAAGCCCGAGAAGACCACCAGGCGGCCCTTACGGAGGCTATAGGGTGTTGCGCTCAGAGGATCGGACGGGGATCGCGGGATTAGGAGCCCGATTGGTTGAATCTATCCGCGCCGTTGATGAATCACTTGTTGCGGTCGATGATCAAGTAAAACGAGTTCGTACTGAGGCATATAACGCAAACAGTGCGCTTGCCGGAATAGTGCGAACAATGAAAACGCCAAAACGTGTCATAACAGTTTGGGCTGAGAAGCGGGGCCCATTGGTTGAGGGGCACTATGAATATTCGTTCGGTGCCAAAGCGAGTAATAAATGTGGGGGATACGCTATGACAGCCGCAGGTGAAGTTATCCAAATGGCGGTCTGCTCGGTTAATGGTAGTGGTAAACCTGTGGGCGCGGTCTCGATAAATATTGTAGTAGATGGGGAAGAACGGGGGGTTGGAGTCACTAAAATCGCTGGAGATAGTTCGACGGTGGTTTCGTTCTCCGGTTATGATCGAATTAGACTTTCCAAAGGTAGTGTTATTAACTTTGTTACGAAAATCGGTGACCCAGAGAGTTCTTCCACTATTGTCTCATTGTTAATTGAACTTATTTTGTAAATACTAATATATTGAAAATCATGAACGAATCAACGCTTCCAATTGTCAATACCACTCCATCAACACTGTGTACAATTAACGAAAGAAGTTCAGATTTTAGGTTGAATAATATCGTCGCTATGCAGGATATTTTAGTTAGAAAATATACAAATAGAAAAAGAAACGCTAAAAAATATAGACGCGCGGTGAACACGGCTGAAGCATCTAGCACGGCTCTAGCGAGTGTTTCTGTGTTGTGTGGGCGGGGACAGCTGCAACTATATCCACCATTATAACGGTTACTGTAGCGGGGATTTTATGTGCGGTGTCGGCCGTTTCTGGGTTGTTGTGTATGGTAATTAGGGCGTCGGGTGGAAAACTCGAGAACAAATGTAGAAAACATGATAGAATATCTGTTCTCGCCAGGTCGAAGAAAAATACCATCGACGTTATGGTGTCCAAAGCGTTGGCCGATAAGAAAATATCAAATTTAGAGTTTGAATCCGTGTTGGAAGAAATGGGGAGATATGAACAATGAAAAAATGATATAAGAATCAAGGCGCGCGCCACCATGCCCAAAATTGAGTGTACTGATTGGGATAAATTTAGGGAAAAACTTGGAGATAAATTCGGAAGAAATGTTACAGCACCATTGTGATATTTTATAAAATAATTATATTGGTGCAGTAAACAAATTTACATACCTATACAACATGTGTTTTTCACTGAGAATTACGCCGTAATCGCATAACAAATTCGGTCGAGGATTACACTGTAATCACCTGTGTAAATTGATACACTCGGCTATAAATAACTGTCTGTTTACCTCGGCTATCAATTTACGCATGGTTCATAACCCGTGTAATTGAAACATTGTCGTAAATCGATACTTGTACAACACTAGGTAATGTTTATCATAACAGCCTACGTGGTCGTGTGGGTTAAGGCGATAATGTATAGAGACGAGGGTCGTGGGTTCGCGCCGCGGTTGGAGTTAAACATTTTTTATTTATTTATTTCTATCTCTACAAATGTGGTCGCTATGGTAAACAACTGCATGACAACGGCGTTCCTATCCGACCGCTCGAGGTTGATAAATTTGATAAATTCAGATTGCCAGTTTACATACCACCGATAATGAAAAATACACTCAAAGTATGACAACGGCGTTCCTATAAGACCGCTCGAGGTTGATGAAAAATAATTTCAGATAGCCCGTTTACATACCTTCGATAAGGAAAATACACTCGGCTATAAATTAATTAGTATTTTTTTTTTTCAATAATAATTTTTCAATATCTTTATAAGCGATATCGTAGAAATGTACATTCGTAAACGAATCGTTGGGTTTTAATTTTTATATAATAACACCTTAGTTTCATATCCGATACGCATTATCCGTCTTAATGTTTGTATTTGCCTCTTGTATAGTTGACATAATTGCCGGTATAATATTGTAAATGTAACGTTTTTATCGGAGCGTAATAAATTACGCTGGTATTTCATATATTCGATATCGCCTAGTGTTCTCATTTTATAGAATTTATATACAGGATTATAACCCTCGTAAGCTTTGTAAACTTCTTCAACACAGTCATTAAAAATTTTCAATTCCAATTGTATTGTATTATCCATTTTCTCTAATAATATTGGAACTTGTTTTTTCTGTTCAATTTTATAAAATTAGTTTGATAATGTTTTTTACAGTGTTTTAATGCTATAGAAACACCGTGACTTATTAGATCGATTCTATCTTTCTAACTGACTTTCTGATTTGAATTATTACTAAACGATAATACTTGCGAGAACGTAATCCCTTGTTAACCATTCGATGAGTAGCCTGAGTGCCACCACATGGTGGATATAGCAGTGACTCGGCTTTGGTCCCTACCCCACAATGTCGACATGGGCGAGGTGAAACGGAACCTCTTCGCATCCATGCACGGTGATGTTTGCAATATTCGTAAATACCGGTGCGAAAACATCTCTCGTGACTACCTGTCTTCAACCATGCACACTTAACTAGAACCATTATGTTGTATATATATACTGAGTATAACATAGGGATTTTTATCTCTAATAGGGTGTATCTTCTCATGTCATAAATATATGGTCTCGCGGTAGTAGTATATAAGAGTCACAAATGATACCATCATGCGGTGGAAGGTGCCGCGCGTAGCCGGTACCTTCCAGAGGTGATGGTATCATTGTGACTCTTATATACTACTCTATACATCATATATACACATGTAATTTGCAGTTTAATATAAAGCATAGCGCTGTATTGATCTTTCGGGCCACTTTCCATATACAGCATGTATCGTATCCCGATTACTTTTAAGGACAGCGTTGTTAATATGTAATACGCCAATGCATAGGATAGATGGGCTATGAAAAATCGGCATTCAAATCTTAACTGTCATTTCCAGATGACATATAAACCATATTCATCACGGTCGAAGAAAAACTCCACTCGACACAATGCTAGGACAATATATGTATGGAAGACACGCAGCAGGGAGATACTCACAACACTAAACAGAGTAGGGACCTCTGCCAGCTACAATGAAGTGAAGCGATCACGGTGTATCATGTGTGCTTACACAATACAGTCATCAGAGGTAACTGGGTGCCCTTTCCAAGCCATTTTTCTGATGATGGGTGGACATTTGGTGCCTTTGACAATGAAGATTTCGAAGATAATTCCTCCATTTCCGATATCTAATGCAAATATTATACAGCGCAGGCGCTCTACCAGGAGACCACTTCGCCAGCTAAGTCAAAATCTTCCGTATCAAGCACGAATCTCTCAAAATTCGCGCGTCCGTCAAAAGAAATACGTCCTTGCCAAATTGTACCCTTTCACCACAAACCCGTGGTGAAACCTACCTTACCACCCAACGTTAGGTTTGTAGAAAACATCGACATTTTGTCTGCTGCTGAGGAAGCTGTAGATCAGTCAGCCAATACCTTATTCCTCATATCACTTATTCGCTGTGACTCCCATACTCAGCTGCTGCTATTGGCGAGCTACCTCCTTGTAGTGGCTGGCATTCATCCACTGGTCACGACAGCAAACGTGCCACTGATTAAAGTTGGTTTCCTCCCTGTTATCCTTTCTCCTGTGACAGAATATGCCACTGTCCGCAATGCACTGACCAATTTCCAGGCATCCCGGCGCCAGTTGAATCAATATACTATGTCCATAGTTTCTGATAAGGGTTGTATCACATTGCTGTTGATATAGTCATGAGTGAACCGGACACTTTCGATGACCTTTTTCCAATGTTGGGAATGTTTCACTTTGCTAACTTAAAGATACTCCTGCGATGTGCAGGAATGTACCTATAGTCTGTTTCACGAAAGCTGCCCAAATTTTTCTGCCATATAAACAATTCAAAAACCATATTTTTTTTCGATAATATTAAATTAAAAGAAAATTTAAGAATGAGCCTTCTTTTTATTTCGTGAAATTTGGTCAAATATTGATTTTATTGCGAAAACAAAATTTTCCCATGTTAAATCACCATAGACATCTTCACGGAGTGAAGATGTCTTTGGGGATTTAACATGGGGAATCTTTTTGAATTTTAGAAATACTGGACCGATTTTTAAAATTTAACTTTTTAATTTTGTTTTCTTAGTTAGATCATATCCAAGCTATCTAGTCAGGTTTCGGAGTCAATTTCCAATTTTTTTCTTTTTTTGGCTCCTCCCACACTTCCTTACCACTTTTTCCCCAATGTTAAATTCCCATAGACAAATCAATTTTTCGTAATAAAATCAATATTTGACCGAATTTCATGAAATAAAAAGAAGGCTCATTCTTAAATTTTCCTTTAATTTAATATTATCGAAAATAATATTGTTTTTGAATTGTCTATATAGCCGTAAAATTTGGGCAGCTTTCGTGAAACAGACTATAAGTGACAGTAGTATGAGCGATGCACTCATTGAAAGTAAGGTTTTTGGACCATACCAAGTTTCAACTGTGCGCTCAGTCCTGCCAGGTCATTGACAGGAATGCTTATCGTATCAGAGGTTCTTGAATTTCTCATGTGGAATGTATTCTGGCAGTCCAATGATCACACGTCTGTACCCTTTGTCCAGTCAGCCACTGGTTCACAATCTTACCGACGCGTTACGTTTGCAATCAGTGTATAACCAACCCAGTCTGCATGTCTGCGCTGTTTGACAAGTGACTACCAGGCGTGGATCCAGGATTTCGGGTTTGGGGTTGGGGGGTTGAGGGGGGGGGGGGCGCCCGTAACTATTTTGCAATACTTGACTATATTATCGAACGAGCAAATTAGTCGACCGAGCGGGCGGAGCTCATGATATCGCTAGGGGGGTCCGGGGGGGGGGATTTTTTTGAAATCTACATCGCATTTCCTGCTTTCTGGCGCATTTTGGAGCAACAATATTGACACTGTCACAGTATGTTTAGACATGATTTTTGATTGAAAACGTTTAAATTTTGAAACAATAAGACAACGACCGAAAAATGCATGGAATACATGGCACGTGGCATGAAACGTGCATTGTAACTTGTAAAAAATAATTACTCGGCGAATTTTAGGGGGTGGAGGGGGGGGGGGGGGGGGGGGGGGGGGGGGGGGGGGGCGGGGCCGGGCGGGTCCCGCCGGGCCGGGTCCGCCCCCTCCCCCCCCCCCCCCCCTGAATCCGCCCATGACTACGGTGTTCGCAGTTCTATCACCATGCTCATTATACTTTCTGCCAATCTGGGCGCATTCTCCGACCACTGCTGACCCAAATAATTTCAGGTGACACATGATTACAAATCTTCATCGTAGCATCGTACTATCGTCATCGTATTATCGTGTTATCGTAACGATTTTACGACGGCCTAAACGGAACACCGTACTACACATGTCGTATCACTTAGGGCATGGACAGATACGAAAACTGTTTTTGATAAATTTATTTATTTTATTGCACACATTATCGTAATATAAATTATTAATACATGTACAAACAAGACATGACATCGTTACACGAAACAAATCCCCTCGCTGATAGCCTTAGTCACAACGTGAACATCGAGAATGTCAGACTAGTACCCTTCACTTTGTCAGGCAAAGCTAGGAAACGCGTAGGAATTCCGAGGCTTGCCGAGGAATTCCTACCGTTTCCGAGCCGAGCCTGATAAACTTGATATCAGAAGACACTAATGATATTCTATTTATCGTTTATGTAACATAATGAGCAAATACGACGCGTTTTTCGTTGACAAGAGCGCGAGCTAGTTGACATCGCACAGACGTCATTCCGTAACGTCAAATGACGTCGTTCGACCAATGAAACGTTATTCTAATGTACCAAAAATAGAAAGCACGCATCTGATTGGTCAGTTATAATTACAGCCTATATAACCACAACATAAAATCTCCTTTTTATCTGTGTTTCTCAAATTGACACATTTATGTAACCCTACGCGCTTAAAATTGTAAACAATGGCCAGCGGCGGGGAATCCAAATATTTCCCAAAGTATGTCGGTACATAATCGGTTAATCAGTCTGTCATATTAACCTGTACAACCCAAAGTGGAAAAGAGAATCGACCAATGACTGACAAACAATACTTCAAGGTGGCCATTCAACAAATTCCCAAAAAGATTACAGTACCCCTCACGTCCAAAGGCAAAATACAGAAGAATTTACTAAAATTCTCACTCCAAAATGTTACGATTGCTGGCTTACAAAGTATTGATAATGAAGCCAGAGGACGTAGAAACAATTTAATATTCAAAGGTATAGCTGAAAACCCATATGAAAATCAACATGTACGCGGGGGACCTCAGCCGTGTAAAGATATAATTACAAACTGTTTGGAGAACGCAATGGGTTATGAGAACGTTTACAATCTGTACATTGATCGAGCTCACCGATTAGGTCAGCGCGGCTATCATGTTCGAGGTACTAACAACAACAACAAGTACCGATTCAAAGTACTGTTGTAATCCTATTACGCTCCTTTACCATCCATTACGATCAGATACACCCTTTACGGTATTTATGAAAGCCTTGGTCTATCAGCTGACGCCATTTATATAACATGGCCTCTGATTGGTTCCCATACTTTAGCTGAGCCAATGAACCCCTTAGTTACACACAGGCGTCGGTTGTGGATTTCCGTGAGCATGATTTTCTCGTCTAGTACTCCCCGTTGTAGGTTCAAGACTTGAAGCGGCCTCTTATGCACCTGACTACTGACCGAATCAGACCTGTTCCAACACAGCTGAGTGATTACACCACGTGGCCACACAGACCCGAAGTTAACAGGTTTATACCATTAGAGCTATTCTAATAGTACTAATTATTTTATAGTGCCCTTATTACGTAACGGATTTTGATGAAATATGGCGCATCAAACGCGTCTTGTTAAGCTGCATTTGGTGGTCTCTGTATTTTCGCCAAAACTTCTGACATAAGTCTATGTCAAACTCCCTAGACCACCAAATGCAGCTCACGAAGACGCGTTTGCTTCGCCATGTTTCATCAAATTCCGTTGCATATTAAGGAAAATATCAAATAATACTTACTTTGGAGTGGGCGGCGTTGTTGTTGTTGTAACCGCGTGATCATGCACCTTGTTATCGTGGTATTTCGTGATTTCTCGGACACTGAGGAGACAATGTACAATGCATGTAGACTCCGGCATACGTCATATACTATTATGAGAGACTTGCCCAAAATGATTGCGGATGCGAGAAAACGTCTTTATCCTCAGCTCAAATATTCCCGTGATGAAAGAAAGAAACCCGTGAGCAAGTATCCAGCGCGGCTTCTTGTCAATGGCCAGAGAATGGATGACATGTTCCCAGACTGGTATGACATAATGAAATTAGACAGAGTAGACCTGTGCCATACTGTCGACGCGGAGACGCGAGAGACGAAGGATAGACACATATACTCCACAGGGGCGGATCCAGGATTTATGTCTAGAGGGGGCGTGGATTTCAATTTTCATAAAATTCAGATTCTTTTTTCTGCATTTTTTTTTTATTTCTCATCAAAAGTATATGTTGTTACCACTCAGTTGAACCGTCTCGGTTCAACTGAGTGGTAACAATATAAATTTTGTGTGAGAAATAAGAAAATAATCAGATCTTTCCACGAAAAAAAATATGGGTTAAAATCTGAACTCGACCAATTTTAGAGGGGGCGTGCGCCGGACACGCCCCCGCCTGGATCCGCACCTGCTCCACATCTACCATCGACGATAACGCCACAGGCCGCTATACTGGACATTGTCACAAATTGGCACTACTTGTGCGTCGGTTCCCCCGCCATCCCCTTCGACAGACACACGGAGCGATCCACTGTCCGAACCAGAACCAGTCTGGCAACATATAGTAAGCAGAAAACGCCAGCCAGAATCAGCCGGACAGACTGGCCCAACTGAAACGGCGAGACAATCGACGCGCCCATCGTTCCAAACAGGCCCCCAGTTGCCAGAGACGCATGTGCAATCAAACATTACGACCAGAAATGTACAAAACGGTGCAAATTTGGTGGATAACCGGTCGTATGTAGACGTAGTGAATCAGAATCGTTCAACTGATAGTGACCGCACGTCTAATTCCCCATCTATATTGCAGCCAACACGCCCATACCAGCCTCCTACACCCACATCAAACTATTATGTGAGTGATAATCAAAACAACATTCCACAATAATTACAGCACAAATATATTTACACAATTCCCTAACATTTGATTGGCCCGTAGCAAGTCTCTGTCCAAAATTTATATCCCAGTAAACTTCCACGCCGAACTACTTTCCGTAACGTTGAGGCGCAGTTAAAATAATTCTTAAGAAAACGGAAAATAAACACATTTTCTTGGTGCATTTATTTCAAATGCTGGAATTATAAGGAATGCATGGCCTTTTTGTGGAATTTATCGGGGATATAAACTTGGAAAAGTCGCGGGAATACTGGACGAGGCCTTCCGGCCTTCGTCCAGTATTCCCGCGACTTTTCCAAGTTTATACCCCGATAAATTCCACAAAACGGCCATTCATTCCTATAACATTCGCACGCTACCAGACCAAATACGCAGTCATACAGGTGTAAAAAATGCCGTAAACCACGGGTCACGAAACACGGGGTCAGTGAAGAACAATAGAGCACGTGAGCGCAGTCCGGCCAATACTGGGCCACGAAATAGGCGCCAAGGTAGTCCACGTGACCAGTCTCGTGACAGTGAAGGTTCACACTTGGGGCCAGGAGAGAGGGTGCAAATTTGCCTTATTGAATGCACAGGGTTTGGTTACAAAATATGTAAATAAGCTGCAGTCAGCAGAAATAATAACATTATTGAACACTTACGATGTGGTGCTATTCACTGAAACATGGACAAATGGGATATTCAAATTTACGGGTTTGATCATTTTGCTGTCCATAGATTAGACAAAAACACCTATGCAAAACGTGACCCTGGTGGTATTGTTATACAGTCTACGATCGTTTACTCGAAGTCCGTCGGACTGTGATAAATACTTCGAGTAAACCGAAGTTCGACGTAACGAAATCTGAACTGGACCTCGAAATATTGCCATACACGTTACGGGACGCAACTCCCATACGACCTGTGACACACGGAGTTACACCTTTTCAACTATAATGTGTTTAATTGCGTTTGCGTATACTCGCATGTGTGTAGTCGAACTAAGTATAAACATCTGTATTATCAGGGTGGAACAAGAAAAGACAATTCAAAGCAGTAAAGTAACATTTTATTATGCTTAATAAATAATGCATGTAAACCGCTTACAGTTTAATTGGTGTCAAGTAAAACACCGTTAACACTTATTCAAAGTTTGTTTACACAGGCTTACACATGTAAACAAGTCTAATCTTTGATACGGTAAATTGGCGCCGCGAATTCGCACTTCGAGTGCAAACTGACACTTGACTTAACGAGAGTGAAATACCACACATTTCTGTTTTCGGGACCTAACAATTAGTTCGAATTGGCGAAAATTCGACGTAGCGAAATTCGACGTTACGGTAGCCAGGTACATTGAAAATAATAGGATCTGAAACAGAACTTGGACACGACTTCGACGTAACGAGGGAATTCGACTTAACCGACTTTGAGTAAACGAATGTAGACTGTATATGTAAAACGTTGTTTGATTGCAGATGACATGTTTGTTAAAAGTGTGGACAACTCTCACGTGTGGCTTAAATTCAAGGGAGACAATTTTGGATTCGAACATGATTTATTTGTTTGTCTTGCGTATATTATTCCTGAAAATAGCGGAAGGCAAGCATATACAGAGACGCATGCATATACTTTTATTTCTGACGATATTTTACATATACAACAATCCACAAATAATGAATGTAATTTCATGATATTGGGAGATCTAAACTCCAGGTGTGGTACACTTCCGGATTACGTTGCTGACGATTCTGCCACACACATACCTACATTGCCCGAATAGTATGTAAATGACACCGATATTCCCCGTTCTATACAGGATAATTATGTAAAAGCAAATGGCCGACTATTAATAGATATATGCAAAGAAACCGGCATCCGCATTGCAAACGGTCGTGTAGGTGAGGACACACGGTTGGGAAAATGCACGTTTGTGGATGGCAGAGGAAGCATCATGATGATGGTAGATTTAGTTGTTGTAAACGCTGATCTCCTACATTATTTTTCTTCCTTTAGTGTTGATGATCCGAATGCATCTGATCATTGTATTGTTACGTTTTCATTGATGTCGGCATCTAATGCTGACAATCAAAATGAACAAAATGCTTTCAATGATCTGCAATATGTACACTACACATATAAATGGAACATAGACTACATGGAGGAGTCTAACAAATAATATGAGATCAACTATTACTACATCAAAGTTGGAGAATTTGATGCATGATTTAAACATTAAGCCCACCAATGACACAATAAATTCTGCGGTTTATGTTTTAAATTATATTTTTAATTCTGTATGTACACCTACTATGAAGGTGAATGTACGTCATCATAAGGGAAATGTCGCGTCGGTAAATACAAATTCCAATTATAATGATATGTGTGAATATCTTAAAGAAATATTCTATGATAAATTAAACATATATCGCTTAGATAAGACTGATCAGAATAGACAAGATATGGTTCTGGCAAGATCTAGGTTTGAAAAATCACTCCGTGAGTCTAGATATCAGCACAAATAGTAGCAAGTTAACTACAGATTCATTTGTACAGTATTTTAAAGCTATCAATAATCCGGAAGATCATTTCTTCCAAGCAGATGAAGCGATATTAGTCTTTAGTGATAGATTCCTTCAGTCCGAAATATACATTTTGTTCGATGAGCTCAATGTTGAAACATCGCAGAGCAAAATTGATAAGGGAATTTGCCAGCTCCAAAACAATAAAAGTGCAGGACCGGATTTAGTGCTAAATTAAGTTTTTATTCATAGCGAAGATATACTTCTGCCTTTATTTCACAAGCTTTTTAACGTAGCATTTAATAACGGTTATTTCCCAGACACATGGTCAGATGGACATATAAAGGTAGCATAAACTGTGGTACAAACTTTTACATTTAGGTATTAGAGGCAAACTGTTCAATGTTATTAAGTCAATATATAACAATATTAAGACGAGAGTGAAATATAATAATTAGTTAAGTGATGAATTTTCATGTTGTCTTGGGGTACGTCAGGGTGAGTGTTTATCACCATTTTTATTTGCTATGTATATTAACGATCTTGAAGATGAATTGTGTCAAACATGTTTAGACGGTGTATATATAGGAATGGCAATATTATCCCTATTGTTATATGCTGATGACATACTTATATTTCTAAATCGTCAGAGGGTTTGCAAAATAGTCTAAATATTGTTTGTGAGTATTGTAAAAGATATATACAGTGCAACATGTTTTTATTGAGAAAGAATGCAAAATCAACATCAGACGACAATTGTCATGCTCAGCAGTCTAAGGGTTAGATATAGAGGAAATCATCCATTTGGGATATAAAATAGCGGCTGTTACAGAGAGGGTGTTGTTGTAGAGAGGTGGCCGTTCGGGGATGTTCGACTGTATATATATTCAGTATTTCCTCCATCAAGGAGAGCTCATGCATACATGTAATGAATGGAACATATTTACAAGTAAATGTACATATTAATACATAGAATAGCATGGAACACATACCACACATACGGCAAACCACGGAGAACCGCCATAAATGCACTGCATGTGTACACATGGAATGTCACCGAGGAACGATCATCGATAGATACGGCCAGCGTTCACCGGTGACACAACATCCGACATCACATGCAGCAGATGCAGTAACCCACGGCAAACCCCCATAACTGCACTGCTTGTGTATGTTACATATGGAATGTCACCGAGGAACGATCATCGATAGATACGGCCAGCGTTCACCGGTGACACAACATCCGACATCACATGCAGCACATGCAGTAACCCACGGCGAACCCCCATAACTGTACTGCTTGTGTATGTTACATATCGAATGTCACCAGCAACATTTGGCGAGCGTTCGCCGACGATTTCACATACATGTATACAACATGGAGCACGGTATCATGCATCTCCGTCATACAATCTAAGAATGTTAATAATCGTATAGAATAGACAGTCCAGATACAATGTAGGCCATGTATACACAGTTTCAGCAGATCGTCAAATTCTGCCCCGAAAATGTTATCAGACGCAACTGATGTACACGATATCAAGAAGTTATAGTCTGTTTCACGAAAGCTGCCCAAATTTTACGGCTATATAGACAATTCAAAAACCATATTTTTTTTCGATAATATTAAATTAAAGGAAAATTTAAGAATGAGCCTTCTTTTTATTTCGTGAAATTTGGTCAAATATTGATTTTATTGCGAAAAATTGTCTATGGGGATTTAACATGGGGAATTTTTTTTAGAATTTCAGAAATACTGGACCGATTTTTATAATTTAACTTTTGTTTTCTTAGTTACATCATTTCCAAGCTATCTAGCTAGGTTTCGGAGTCAATTGGCAACACAATTGTTTTTTTACTCCTCCCACAAGTCCTCTACCTCTTTTTCCCCATGTTAAATTCCCATAGAGAAATCAATTTTTCGTAATAAAATCAATATTTGACAAAATTTCGCGAAATAAAAAGAAGGCTCATTCTTAAATTTTGCATTAATTTAATATTATGGAAAAAAATATTGTTTTTGCATTGTTTATATAGCCGTAAAATTTGGGCAGGTTTCGTGAAACAGACTATAGTTCTATTCATTGGGCTAAGTGCGGTTAGATCATGTGCATCAATAGGAAATTTACGACTGATTTCCACTAACATTGTACTGCGTTGGGACTACGTACAGGGGCACTCATTTATTCAGTGATCAATTATTTGACAGTTTAACTTTCCATACCGCATACATGTATCTGTTTCATCTGCTCTGGGTATCATTTGTATGACGGATTTGCATTGTCTCGATACAGCTTATTCCAAGTAAACTTAGGGCAATGTCCGTTCTAGTTCGCACAGGTAGACTCTGCATCAGCTTCACACAAAATCTATGGGCGCGTTCAAGGGAAATAATATGGCTGGTGTTTAGTCGATTCCAGAATTCAGCTCCATATAATACCCTTGGTAGCACAATTGACGAGTATAGTGTTTTACACGTTAACGCATTTATTCCACGCTCGGCAACGAAGCCAGATTTAATAAGTCCCATAAAGGTGCCTTTTAGTTTGTTGCACGACTCTGTCACAGTATTTGCTAGGTTCATGTACGTATCACATATGTTTCCTCAATGTGTATATTTGTCCGATTCTTCGACGACGTGCGGACCTATTTTCCATACTCTGTTCGATGGTATATAATGCCGTTCCTTTTCAACAAAACCATCAACGGCACATTTAGCCGGGTTATATTCATATCTCCACTTGCAGGAATAGTCGCAACAGTCACTCATCATCGCGTCCAGTCCATGTTTAGACAAGGAAACGAGTACCATTTCGTCCGCCACTGTCGGGCAGCACACTGGTATTCCACAAGTTTTCTTATCTTGGAATTGTATTTTCTACAGGTGGGTATTTTGTGAACGCTCAAACGTTATTTTCTGGGCAAGCGCGAAAGGCTATGCTCAAATTAAGCAAATACCTATATCAGTTCACGGATCTCAAACTAAAGTATGTGTTAGATTTATTTGATAAGCTAGTGTTATCTATTCTAAATTAAGGAGGGGGAATTTGGGGATTTAGTCAAGCAAACCAGCTTGAACGAATACACTTTCAGTTTTGTAAAAGGTTATTAGGTGTCAAACTATCAACCCAAAATGATTTAATATATGAGCCGCGTCGCGAGAAAACCTGTCTTCGGGAAATATTTGGTCAAATTGACATTTTGTTACTATGACACTGGTATTTGTATGATGAATTGAATGCTTTTTATTGGATCATGATATCTGCAATATTCATTAAGATATTATATTTTATACAACACCACCCTTGTCGTTTGAGCAAATGAAACGTCACGTAAAAGCGACGTCAAACGACGTCAAATCGACGTTACAGTATCTACGTATTTACCGGTACACATAGAGCATATGCCAACATTTACAACAGTTTGCAAGTTGACAAACTAGAAGCATGCAAATTCGTGTACCAGCAAGTATAAACGTGCGCGTGTACGGCGGATTCGATATGCCGATTTCTTCTTTTTGACGTCCTGTTTACTGAGCGTTGTAATCATTTATAATTGTAGAAAACCATAGAAGTATATGAAACAGACAGTAATATTTACTGTCCAGGTATGTCATTTCTGTATTGATTAACTGGTTGGTTCATTGGGGCTATACAACAGTTCAGCAAATACAGAT
The DNA here is from genome assembly GCA_029237695.1 of Conchocele bisecta. Lineage (NCBI taxonomy): Eukaryota > Metazoa > Mollusca > Bivalvia > Lucinida > Thyasiridae > Conchocele > Conchocele bisecta. Next base: position 24,654,842 of record CM055280.1, on the reverse strand, counting down.
GGGAATACACCTGTAAATGGGGAGGACAATACATTCAACATTAAAGGTACATGCCCACTCAGTAGACACAAACTGTTCTTTATAGATAGTTTTGTATATTCTGTAGATATAACATTTTCAGGCAAAATAAACATTCATTCACCATAAAACCCCACATACTGATTGGCATTACTATACAATTTATATCAGACGTAAATGTCCACACTGATATCAGGGGCGATAATAGTGTTTTCTTAAAATGTTAACGGTCATTACTATTTATTCTCTGTATTTGTTTGTTGATGTGTAATGATCATACTTTATAATCTGTCGAAATATTATTTTTTTCAGGTGGCGCATTTAATTAGTATAAATAAATAAAAAATGTCATACCTCATTTGCATATGATAATATGAATTTGAGATGATAATTTTGCAACCATAAAACACAATTAGTACTAAGTTTATTACTTTTCTAATGGGTATACTCGGATCAAACGCTCACGTACCAGAAAGCCAAAAATGTATCCGAGGGTCAAACCAGGGCGAGTTTCTGTGTATGAGGCTATTTACAATGGTGCCCTATATGCAGATATAATCATTTAGTAGTATTTATTGTACTGATAGTCGCTCGCGGTGGTATCAGGCTATTTTAATATGCAAATTAGGTATGATATCTTTTAATTATTTACACTAATTAAATGCATCACCTGAAAAAAATCATATTTTCCACAGATTATAAAGTATGATCACTGCACATTAAAACATAAATACAGAACATAAATAGTAATGTTCCTTAACATTTTAAGGAAACACGGTTTATATCGCCTCTGATATCAGTGTGAAAATTTACGTCTGGTATAAAATGTATAATAATGACAATCAATACCTGGGTAATGGTAGATGAGTGTTTATTTTGCCAGAACATGCTTCAGACGATGTCTCTGTAGCCTATTTCACCAACATTGCAAAGTATACTTTTCTAGCAAAGTATACTTTGAGGGAGTAATCAATTATTTTTCCCGAAATGCATTTTTTCATATACATTGTAGAACTAACGACTGCATATATTTGATGATTAAAATAATTATTATACTGAATTTATTACATTATCACAGCCAAATTGGCTGTGATAATGCAATAAATTCAGTATAATAAAAAGTAATAAATTTATCATAAAATTGAAAATTTCTCCCTCAAAGTATACTTTGCTACTAAAGTATACTTTGCAATGTTGATGAAATAGGCTACTGATATGAATAACATTTTGTGCCTACTGAGTGGGCATGTACCTTTAAAGCTACGTAAAGTAGCGCTTTTCTGCTCCTTACCTATTTGTATATACTAATATCGTATACATATCGTAATCGTATAGTATTGGTATATTTAATGATAATATCGTACGATCATATACTATTGGTATGTTTGTACCGTATCATCGTATAGTACAAACGTATGATACGAATATTATACAAACATACGATATCCGTTCGTATATACGATATATCCGTACGGACATGGTAATATACCATAATCTGGTATGTTTGTACGATACAAACGTACCAGAATTATACACATGTATAAGAATCGTATAAACGTACGATTTGAATGGTATATCTATACGATATTGGTTGGTATGTACGGTACAAACATTCCGTACGTTTATAGTATATGCATATCGTATAGAAAACATATCGTATTGGTATAGTATACGTATAGTATTGGTATAGTACGTATAGTTGACCTGCAGAAAAGCGCAACTGTAACTACAGTGGTGTAGCCAGTGCGGGTAGGGGATGAAAAGGGTGTGGCACACCATCAAATATGGACAGGTGTGTATTTTTACTTTAACTTACGTTTTTCTGAGAGAAAAAGCTACAACTTGTAAGACAACTATAGCTTTAAAATCACTATAATCAAGGAAATTGAATGTGGAAATCAATATTTTTTTCTGGGGCCCGGTAGTTGGGGGCAGTAACTCTGCCAAACGGGTTTTTTTTTTCAGAGTTACTGCCAGAACTATGCGTATTCCATTCCAAGCTCGATCCACAATTCGCACCAACGTTTGACAATAATCTGACTATTCCACTATCAAGGTGCATGATCACGTGGTTACAACAACAACAACAATGGCTGAAAGTGTTAAAAGCGCGTCCACTCCAAAGTAAGTATTATTTGATTATTTTCTTAATATGCAACGGATTTTGATGAAATATGGCGCAGCAAACGCGTCTTCACGAGCTGCATTTGGTGGTCCCTGGAGTTCGGCACATAAGTATGTCGCCTTTTACGAATAATCGATTTCCGTGTCAGTAGACAAAATCGACAGAAGTTTGGGCCAAAGTAACGAGATCACCAAATGCAGCTTAACAAGACCCGTTTGATGCGCCATATTTCATCAAAATCCGTTACGTAATAAAATAGTTATAAAACGTAGAATACGTACTTTGAAACGTAGGGATTCTGTAGCCGATTTCATCAAAATTGCAAAGTATACTTTTTTAGCAAAGTATACTTTGAGGGAGTAATCATTTATTTTTCCTGAAATGCATTGTTTCAAATAGAACTAACAAATGCATGTATTTCATGATTGAAAGTATGCAGAATTATTATACTGAATTTATTACATTATCACAGCCATAATGGCTGTGATAATGTAATAAATTCAGTATAATAAAAATTAATAAATTTATCCTAAAATTGAAAATTTCTCCCTCAAAGTATACTTTGCTAGAAATACTTTGTTGGTGAAATAGGCTACTGGAAGTTTCATTACGTGTTGTTGTTGTAACCACGTGATCATACACCTTGACTATATACTATTGACTAAACACTATACAACTATGTCCAGGGCGTCTTTTATACAGTGCCCTTTATGCTTCACTGGTTTAACTCCCTTTGGATTAATGCACGCCTGCGAGAGAGCATCATCTACTTCCTTCTGTTTGCTATAAGGGAGATAACTCTTCTTGCGCTGTAAGATAGCGGCGTAGGCGTTTTTGGCGGCACAGTACCCGTCTTCCGTTTCTTTCCAACACGAATACATGACGGCGTAGCTGAAAATATAATCTCTACCAGTCTAGTGTCTTTTGATATCAAGTTGATCATACAATTTATGTCAAAAGACACTACTGTCTGTTCCACGTTTTGCTGCCGACGATCTTTTGGCCATTAAATACATTAAATATGTATTTTTTCATCAATAACAAAAAAGTCACCCTCCCCAAAAAAAGTTATTTCATGAAATTCCGTCAAATATTATTTATAATAATAATTGTGAAAAAAAAACTATTTTCCTATGGGAATTTAGCATGGGGGCTGAAAATATATTTTTTTAAATATTTTTTTATTTGTGGACCGAATTTCAAAATTTAACTTGTTTTCTTAGTTACATCATTTTCAAGCTATCAAGCCCACAGGTGGAAGACTCGGACCTATGACACCAACAAAAATGCCCATTACCCCACCCACTTGGTCTCATACAGTACTATCTTTTCTTATAGAAAGGTGGAAAACAATATGGCTATTATAGAAAGAGCCCTCTCTTTTCCGACTCGCACAAACACAATAAACATCGATTAAATGTATGACTTCTGTCTCTGGCAATCGATAAAGGTATCAGATGTGTGAATATACTCACTTCAAATCACTGTTTCCAGCATTTATTCAGTTATTCGCATTTTGTATACCCCATCCAAAGCGAAATAATGGGGTAATGGATTTTTTGTAATGGTCATTTTCTTTGTGTCACAGGTCCGAGTTTTCCACCTGTGATCTATATCTCAAATATTGATTTATTGCGAAAAGAAAATCTCCCCATGTTAAATCCCCATAGATATCTTCACTCTGTGAAGATATCTATGGGGATTTAACATGCGGACATTTTTTTGAATTTCAGAAATACTGGTCCGATTTTAAAAATTTAACTTTTGTTTTCTTAATTAGATCATTTTCCATTTTCGGAGTCAATTTCCCAAATTTTTCGTTTTTTGACTGCTCCCACACTGCTTCCACCTCTTTCCCCCCTGTGTTAAATTCCCATAGGAAAATCGTTTTTTCGCTATAAAATCAATATTTGATGGAATTTGAGGGTGACTTTTTTTGTTATTGATAAACAAAGTACTTACAATTACATATTTTTAAGACTTAATGCGTTTAATAGCCAAAGGTTCGTCGGCAGAAAAACGTGGAACAGACAGTAGGCTGGTATTCTATTTATCAATCGTTGTTGTTGAAAGGAATGCGGACTTGTTTACGTTGCGTCATTACTCTGACGTCATTCAGTAACGTCACGTGACGCAGTTCGACCAATGAAACATCTGTTGTCATTTCGTTGTAAACCGATATTTATAGTAGGTCAATCAATGCCTGATACAAGGTGCATAATCGTGTGGTTACCACAACAACAAAAATGTCTGAAAGTGTTGAAAGCGGATTTTGATGACATATGGCACAGCAAACGCGTCTTCGTGACCTGCATTTGGTGGTCTCTGGAATTCGGCACTTACTTGTGCCATTTTTGCGAAGAATCGATTTCGTGTCAGTATTGACAGTAAACACAAAAATCGATTATTCGCAAAAACGACAGGAGTTTGGGCCAAAGTACGGATACCACATAAATGCAGCTTAACAAGACGCGTTTGATGCGCCATATTTCAATAAAATCAGTTAAATTATAAGGACAATATAGAAGAATACGTACTTTGAAACGGAGGCGTTTCTGGAAGTTTCAGTAATTGTTGTTGTTTTGTTACCTGATAAATATACGGTGCCACCTCTCTAAACCGGACACCCTGGAAGGTCCCCAGGGTGTCCGGCTTCGAGAGGTTTCACTGTAAATCAGCTATTTGATAATTATGAGCCATAGCTGTGTGCTATGCGATCACGAACAAACATTATCACCTGAGAATAATGACCAAAAGCTCACATGCTTATGAGTAAACAAAATCATTCAACATCCGAATTCCAATGGTTGAAACATCTTCAACAAATATTCATTGACTGTAGTCATAGGCATACGGACGTCATAAAATATAACCAATCCGAAATGGCTAATCTTAAATATGAAACAGAAATTGAAAAACTTATACATGTCTATTCAAAAATGAAGACATAAGGTAAACGATGAAAAAAGTATAAGGTATTTAAAGAGACATTGACCCTTGAAAAATACATGCTAGTATTAAACGAAAATGAATATAAATCAATTTTTGCATTCAGGACTAGAAATCATAAATTACCTATTGAAACTGGACGTTGTATTAAAAAAGAAAGACATCTTATAATATGTAATTTGTGTAAAGAGGATTTAGGAGACGAATTTCATTATATCATGTGTTGTAGAGAATTTAAGAATGCCCGTAAAAAGTATATAAAACCGTACTATTACAATAGACCGAATACCCTAACATATGAACAGCTATTAAATACGCATAATGTAAAATAATTAAAATATATTGCGAAGTTTGTCAGTCTAATTATGGAACGACGAGCAGTGTGACCCCTGATCAGACGGTGGAAACGCCGCCTGATCGGCGGTTGCGTTGGTCGCAACGGTTTTTCAATTGCACCTTATATGTACAATGTATATTCATAGGCATGATTGTGTAGTGGTTGGGCGATCTCAGATGGCAAATACAGTGACATCAGGGAGAGAATGTCGTTGTAGTTGTTATCTGCGATCTCCGTAACCACTGACGGTCATCATAGTTTATGCAGCCTTTCGACTTGTTTCACATGTCATACCGTAGCATTGTAATATAACCAATATCCATCAAACATGCTCACATGTTACCATTTCACCTGTAAATATATGAAAACGTTCGAACTATTCCAATCACAGGTAAGGGGTACCGACCATGTACACGTATGTTTATTTATGTGTGCACATGTGTATATACATATTTGATATGTGTTTTTGCATGCAAATGTGTGCGTGTGTGCGTGTGTGCGTGTGTGCGTGTGTGCGTGTGTGCGTGTGTGCGTGTGTGCGTGTGTGCGTGTGTGCGTGTGTTGCGTGTGTTGCGTGTGCGCGTGTGTGCGTGTGTGCGTGTATGCGTGTGTGCGTGTGTGCGTGTGTGCGTGGGTACGTGGGTGCGTGTATGTGTGTGTGCGTGTGTGCGTGTGTGTGCGTGTGTGTGTGTGCGTGTGTGCGCGTGTGCGTGTGTGCGTGTGTGCGTGTGTGCGTGCGTGCGTCCACTACAAGTTACAGCATGTATATGTAGACAAGTGGTGTTATTTTGTTCGTTTATACGTTAATTCAGCAATTATACCTATGTCAATACATACCAGGGGCCCGTTTTACTAAATTTCATACGACTAAAATATTCGTAAGTGCAAAATTATGATAGTCTGTAAATTTAACATTAACAATGTTTTCTTGTAAATAATTATTGGATTTACATTTATTGAGCATAGGCTGCCTATGCTCAATAAATGTAAATCCATAAATTGAAATTTACAGACGATCTTAAATTTGAACTAACGAACATTTTAGTCGTACGAAGTTTAGTGAATCTTACATGGGTGTGGCTTTGATGGGATACACGGACAGGTTGTCCGATTTCATAGGAAACAAAGTTATGCCGCTTTTCTAGTGTCGGTCGACCGGTCTGGTGGACGTCATATTGCATCAGCACATGCATGTATTATAATTGTATCGTATTATATCGTATCGTATCGTATCGTATCGTATCGTATCGTATCGTATCGTATTATATTGTATCGTATCATATTATATTGTATCGTATCGTATCGTATCGTATTATATTGTATCTTATCGTATTATATTGTATCGTATCGTATCGTATCGTATCGTATCGTATTATATTATAAATATAATATTGGTTCACACGCCTACCTATCATAATCCGTCTTTAGAATCCAGGCAGGTTTGGTACCCAGTTTTTTGCCCGTCGGCGTGTCAAAATGAATGTTGAGCTTGGACAAGGAATGCTTGTCCTTCGGATCAGCGTGACCTTCGCCAGCCGGGCACCAGAGGCCGAGAAACTTGGCTCCCACTGAAAGACAAAATAGTTAATAAATAAATAAATACACTGAAATCGGGCAGCAGGTAAGCACATGTGAATAATCTGTACGTCATCGAAGTAATTTTGCCAATATTTATATATTTTTTTGTCATTTGTTTTTCAAAATACTTGAATCTTGTCTTTAAAACAAGCAGCTTGATTGGCTGAGCCTGAGCTGCGATGCAGCTCAGGCTCAGCCAATCAAACTGCTTGATTGCGAGTTAAGTCTGCAAATAGATATTCGGAAACGTTGACACCTGGGCAAGTTTAACGTAGGCGACTATGTAGCTACGATAGACAAGCAACAGAATCTGAAAAAAATACAACAACTATTGTATTTTTCTGAATGTTTGCTGGTTTCAAAACGTAAGTAATAGCCATCATTCATATACTGAATGTTCAGTAAATGAGAAACGAGAAACGAGGGCAAATAATTATTAGGTTTAAATGTGCATGCCAACTCAGTAGGCACAAATGTTCTTTATATCAGAGACAACATCTGAGATATTTTCTGATTGTGAATGTATTGCCAATCAATACGCCGGGTAATAGTGAATCAATGTTTATTTTTACAGAAAAAAAGTCATATCGACAGAATATACAAAACTATCTGTCTCCTATATTATATTTAAGGAATAAAACCATGGGCTGATGCGTTTACTGGGGTGAACAATACATTTGTCAGTTTAATGTGAACCTGAAACTTTACACTGCATTTTCTGATAGTTTCAAAATTGTAAATAACCACATATGGCGTTAAAATTAACAATAATCTTGTTTTACGTCATGTTGTCGCAATTCTTGGAACAGCGACGTTGCGAACTTTAACCAACATCGCGGAACGTCACGTGTGTCTAATGTATTGTATTGGGATATAATTCCAGCACAAACATATTTACACAATTCCCTAACATTTGATTGGCCCGTAGCAAGTCTCTGTCCAAAATTTATATCCCAGTAAACTCCCACGCCGAACTACTTTCCGTAACCGTGAGGCGCAGTTAAAATAATTCTCAAGAAAACGGAAAATAAACACATTTTCTTGATGAATTTATTTAAAATGCTGGAATTATAAGGAATGAATGGCCTTTTTGTGGAATTTATCGGGATATAAACTTGGAAAAGTCGCGGGAATACTGGACGAGGCCTTCCGGCCTTCGTCCAGTATTCCCGCGACTTTTCCAAGTTTATACCAGGATAAATTCCACAAAAAGGCCATTCATTCCTATAGTAAACGCAATACGTCGAATGGGAGTTTGTTTCATCAGTTTATAGAAGGTGTGTATAGTCGATTTGGCATATAGCACAGTTATCATAAGTATCTTCTACTACGGAGACCAGCAGGGGACATTGATATTTTTATTAATTCGTTCCCACGAAATAACAATTCGTTCCCTCAATTTAACAATTCGTTCCCTCGAATTAACAATTCGTTCCCACGATATAACAATTCGTTTAATCGAACTAACAATTCGTTCCCACGAAATGACAATTCGTTCCCTCAATTTAACAATTCCTTCCCTCGAACTTGACAATTCGTTCCCACGAATTAACAATTCGCTCCCGTGGGAACGAATTGTTATTTCGTGGGAACTAATTGTTGAATTGAGGGAACGAATTGTTATTTCGTGGGAACGAATTGTTAATTCGTGGGAACGAATTGTTAAATTGAGGGAACGAATTATTATTTCGTGGGATCGACTTAATAAAGAAAATATTTCTACGTCCCCTGCGGGGCTCCGAATAATTCGATGCGATCGATGTGCACACTATTGTATGTTTCATGACACCTGCACACATTTTACGCCTATATAAACAATACGAAAACGATATTTGTTTCGATAATATATGCAAAATTTAAGAATGTGCCTTCTTTTCATTTCGTGAATTTTGGTCAAATATTAATTTTATTGCGAAAAAAAACAATTTCTCCTGTTAAAGGTGCATGCCCACTCAGTAGGCACAAACTGTTCTTTACAGGAATTAAATCAGTGTATAATTGTGTCACTATTCCACCAGTTCTAAACATTACGAGTGCCCGATATACGTATATAATCATTTAGTAATATTTATTTTAGTGATAGTGACTCGCGGCGGTATCAGGCTATTTTCATATGCAAATGGGGCATGCTATTTTTTTAATTATTTATACTAATTAAATGCGTCACCTGAAAAAATAATATTTTGGACAGATTATAAAGTGTGATCATTGCACATCAAACAATATATAAAGAATATAAATAGTAATGTCCGTTAACATTTTAAAGAAACAAACACGGTTATCGCCCCTGATACCAGTGTTGATACATCTGATATAAAATGTATAATAATGCCAATCATTACGTGTAGTAATGCTGAATGAATGTTTCTTTTGCCAGAAAATGTCATAACTACATAATATACAAAACCACCTGTCTCCCTTTTGTATGCCTATTTAGCGGGCGTGTACCTTTAAAACCCAGTTTCCCACTACATATTAGACAAGCCATTTGATTTTGTACAATGTGTCATGAAAAAATATTTACAGAAACTGTGATCTTTTTCTGTAAATGGTGTCGGAAGTTGACAAAATATTCATAGCAAATGCGAATTCTATTCCGCATTTGCTGTGAAAATTTCGTCAACTTTCGACGCCATTTACGGCCAATATTATGGATTTTTTAAACGTATTTCACGAGATATCGCAAATATTCTTAGGTACAAACCCACATTGAGTATCTTATATGTATTTGCATATACACACACTCGTAGGTACAAATCACACGGCTTGCCTATCATGTGTATCCATAGACACATTGACATTTTGTAGATTTATGACTTAGCCTACAATAACGTATCTACGGAGCCCCGCAGGGGACATGGATTTTTTTTTATTAATTTGTTCCCACGAAATAACAATTCGTTCCCTCGATTTAACAATTCGTTCCCTCGATATAACAATTCGTTCCCACGAAATAACAATTCGTTCCTTCGAATTGACAATTCGTTCTCATGAAATAACAATTCGTTCCCTCAAATTAACAAACAAATTACGATAACGTATCTACGGAGCCCCGCAGGGGACATGGATTTTTTTTTATTAATTCGTTCCCAGGAAATAACAATTCGTTCTCTCAATTTAACAATTTTTTCCCTCGATGTAACAATTCGTTCCCACGAAATAACAATTCGTTCCTTCGAATTGACAATTCGTTATCACGAAATAACAATTCGTTCCCTCAAATTAACAATTCGTTCCCTCGAATTAACAATTCGTTCCCACGATATAACAATTCTGTTCACACGAAATAACAATTGTTATATCGTGGGAACGAATTGTTGTTGGGAACGAATTGTTAAATTGAGGGAACGAATTATTAAATCGTGGGAATGAATTGTTAAATTGAGGGGAACGAATTAATAAAACAAACAATTCTACGTCCTCTGTAGCTGCACGTTTTCGTATAGGCAATATATTGCACTATATCGCTAACCCGGCGGCAATGGACGAATGGTTATAATTTGCGTAATATAATTTACATTTCGCACACTAAAATATACAGTGAGGGCCCTCAGGGTGTCCGGTTTAGATATGTTTCACTGTAAATCAGACATTATGACCATTCTGGAACATATATACAGCGCCTGAAGCATTGAAGTCATTGATGATGCGAGGAACTCGTGCAAGTATCCTTGCTATAATATTTTGTCACGACACCATGACCATAACGTCAAACATATGTGCACATGGCTTTAGGCAATGCTCATTCCGGGGCCGTGCGTAATGGAAGTGCCTTCATGACGTCATTACGCGGAAGTGCCTTCATGACGTCACTACTTCATGAAGTTCATGACGTTCATGACGCGGCCCCGGAATATGCATACCGAATTTTATAAAAGTACTGAAAATACTGAATATAATGCTCAAATTACATCAGTTTTTTGTTGGAAATGTAACAATAACGTTTGATCATGACCAGCCGTGTGCAAACGTTTGCTGTGGCCCTCGGGAACTGTTTGAACCCGCGGCCTGCGGCCTTGGGATTCAAACAGTTCCCTCGGGCCACAGCAAACGTTTGCCAGGCCTTGGGGTTCAAACAGTTCCCTCGGGCCACAGCAAACGTTTGCACACGGCTGGACATGATCAAACCTTATATTCACGTTCAGTGACGTCGCGTCATAACGTCATAATATGTGTACCTCATGAGGTACAAGGCATCGCGTCTCATATTAGTGAAAGTTTCAGTAAGTTATCATTATCCGTTTTCTGTTCACACTTAATGTTAACTGACACCAGTAAACGTAAATGGGAGGGCAAATGTGAACTTTTACGGCGACGATAGACAATTTGAAACGTCGTTTTTCCGACGTCGTTTACCGCTTTTCATGACGTTGTCATTAAGCCCGGTTTTCGTATGGCGCGGCCCATATGTCTTTTGCAATCATGATCATGAATTATTATCTGAGTCTGAGATGCTTTACCAAGAAACCTCTCAAAATGATACCACATATATGTGCTTCTATTATATACCTACCCATGAAATACATAGTTATACGATGTAAATACAAGTTATATGTTCTCATCGATGAAATAAGCATCTTCCGGTGAAAATACGACTACTTCCGCTATCTATATTCATAACGCACACCTACAGTGCCGGACTGCAAATAGGCTGCAAATACACATTCATTACCGTATACAGACTAAAAAACTGCTAATTTCCATGGAGCGGTATAAAATAAATAGAATATTCATATTTTTGCAACGAATATGACATATATGTTCATCTCGTGGTGTGAAATGTCCATATTTCACTCGTGCAATTACAATTTTCGAAAAAAAATAATAATCGAAAATTGTAATTATTTATCAGGCACTCGTGAAATATGGACATTTCACACCACTCGATGAACATATATGTCATATTCGTTGCAAAATTATGAATATCCTCTATATATTAGTGTCCGGTTTATAGAGGTTCCTCTGTAGATGAAACATGCAGGGCGTTAACTTGGAAATACTACTCCATCATCAAGATTATGTAATGCAGTATAATGTAATGTAATTAGAGTGATATACTCAGATCTACTACGTATCACCTATTCATGATCAATACGGGGATGTTCTAGGCCCTGGGCTTATTAGGGTTGTCGGTACCGACAACCCTAATGAGCCCAGGGCCTTGAACATCCACGTATAAGCAATATTGGAAAGACAGGTTGGCATCTTCTTAATTTATTTAATAGCTAATACATTAGCGAATATATAACAATCGATTCAAGCCTAACCGAGCTTTTGAAAATCCAAGATGGCCGCCAGTTTATTGGAATTTGATAAAATATGAAAATATATTGACAACGACGTTCTATCAGTGTGTGTACCAAACACTAGTTCTGAAGTAACATGGCCACAAGTCGTTCATATATATGGGCCGCGCTCTGTGAAAACCGGTCTTAATGACAAAATTTTCGATTTGCATTTGTTTACACTTTTTGTTGCGAACACCTTTCAAAAACATTATGCTGAAAATAAAATGCAAATATGTTTCATAGTTTTTGTTTTATCTCACTTTTTGTAGCACCATGTGAATCACGCAAGGAAAAAATAGTAACGTCATTGAGAAAATGACGTTATTGAAACGCCGACGTTTTACAATGCAACACAGCAGCCTACAGTAGAAATGCGTGTTCATAGACTCATTGAACGTGCTTGCTGTAAACTGTATTTGCTTATAAGGTACACTAAATGTAGCTACACGTGTTAGTATGTATACTATCAAACATTGAACAGAATAAAACTATGATATATGTACATGTAGTGAACAAACCAAACGCACCACTATCAATTTTAAATCTATAATTATCCGACATGTGACTTGTAATTTGCTACCATCGCCAACTATGATAGGTTATATACATGTACCGTCAGAACGATCGATACATTGTAATTATTGGAGAATTTAGTTCAGAATCTAATTGACGACAGTTAATTGTGACGCAGCGTCGTATGAGGGTATTGAAAAGTGGTGCGGACATACCGTCGAACGAACAAAGCTAGCGGGGTCTGGGCGAACGGTTACACGAAACTCCAAAATACACTCAAATGCACCCAAATATAGTTTAAATACATATAAATATACCACAAATACACTCTATATAGTGTCAGATATTAGTGTAAAGCACATTATGACACAAAACACATCATATAATTGACATATGACATATGTAGTCAAATAAATCTGTTAAATTGGCCATATGTTCGATTTATGCCCATTGAATCGCCAATCATGTGGGAAATACATGCAAATATAGTTCAATATATATAAATATATATGCCACTAATACACCCTCAAACATATCAGTGTATGCTCTCCTTACGTTATCAGAATTTGTATAACCTATTTTATGTATCAGTGTAGACCCTGATCTTTATTATTATAGGCCCTTTTGGGATACGTGTATATTTTATTAAAATGCTCCACAAATATGCCACAAATACACCCTCAAACGTAGACTACCAGTGTGAACATCGGCTTACCTCTTCAAACATTATATGAGCGCGTCATGCGAAAATGTGCCTTATGGCGAAACTGACCTTATCGAGTAAATGAGGTCGGATACGTCGCTTCCATTTACTCTTTTGACATAGCTGACGTTGTTGTTGACAGCTGGTAATGACATATGATATAAGTGTATTATCGTGTACCATTAGCGAAAGAAACTAATTGTATGTAGACCATTGACTATTTTAATTACCATTTTATGCCAAAATATAAATGTACGTTCCCGGGGTTGTTATGAAAATAAATGATCAGAAACGAGCAATGTTGAGTAGCATGTGAGCAGGTGGTGTCGGCAGCCCAGTTCGCGTATGGACCCGATACATGTTTTTCTTTTTTGTGTTAGTATATCGTTTACCGAGATTTTACATGCATGTATGTACAGTAGATATGTGCTAGTATATGGATAAAATGTTATGTAACGCTAGTGTGAAAGTTCAAAAACGTACATGTAGTCGCAAACGTTACAGTACATGTTACATAGCGTCTCCCTTGCTTTATACGCGTATCTGTTTCTGATTTAATTTCATTTATGTGTGTCAGATTGAATTTAGTAATACAATTTCGTATTTGGTAAACTCGTGCTTGTATCTATAACGAGGGAATTGTATTACACACCATGTCATAACCGCCGTGACTCATCAAAACTGTGAACATAATATGTGACGTGCCAAGCGAAAACCTCCTTTATGGATCAAACATGTGAAATTGAGTTTTAAACCGTGATACTTAGTAAATTTGATCTCTCTCGAACAATATGATATATACACCAATGCTGTATTCAACTGATAAACCATCTTTCTAGACCAACAGAGATACATATCTGACGTCACTTTGTCGCATCGACGTTGTTTTGATAATACGTACGTTACGTCGTCGTTATCAATATTTGCGGACAGTGGACCGCACGAGTCGTGACGTTTTCGTGCTACAATTGTACTCGCACAGAAACTTCTCTTTGTTTCATCACAATGCACATATTTATGTATATTATTATTAATATTTCAAAACATTTATATTTAATTTATAAATAATATAAGAAACAATGACAATTCGTTACAACGGCACACGTCGCCGGTAAATGATATTGCGTACGTCATGTAAAGTCCACAGGTGGAAGACTGTGACCTAGGACCCAATAAATGGCTCATTTGAAAAACGTTACTCCACCCACCCGTTTCCGGTGTCTATTGTACGGAAATTGTTTGGTGGGGTCCCAGTCTTCCACCTGTGGTAAAGTCCTTGGAGATAGCATATTATGTCAAAGCAAATTTATATGGGGGCAGCCATTGTCGTGCTGCGCCTAAACGGCGAGTACGACCAAGAAAATAGTGCCCTGTGCCAACTTATCCTATTGTGTTTTGGTCCGTCTTGTTTTGTATCTAAAACTCTACATATACTATTCTCTATAGTTTTCACAGTTTTAGGCTCAGTTTATCAGTTAAATTTTGGGACAGTACGTACGGAGCTAGCTACACAAATTCGCCTCCGATATGTTATCTACGGCTACAATTTGACCAATTCAAAAATGTAAAAAATTAGTTAACTGTAAATTGTATACCTTTAAACAAATAATCTTTGATGTAGAGCTAGTAAATTGCCCAAAATAATAGAACAGGGAAATCATTTTCCCATGGAATCCATTTTTTCTCTAGTTGTTGTTCAACATTCAATATAACGAAATGAAGCTTTCAAATGTATAAGATGTACATGTAAATGTCAGATAAACACCTTGAGACGGTAAAATAACCAATTTCTGCATGTCTATTTTCTTTATTAATACTTTATTGATACAGCTTTGACAGTTTTATATTGCTAACATATCAAACACGCCAAATAACCAATTAAAAAAAAAATCACTCTTCCATGCGCTACATTAAACAGATGGGGTTAAACGGCCGCACCCGTTGTTACACCTATGTACATGTATATCTGATGGTGGTCGCTAGACAGGATAAGTTTGTTTTCTTTAAGCATTCCGGTTTCAACCCAAATTATGAAACATGCAGACGCCTCCATCTACGCCGACTACAAATGTTCTCACGTTTGTTTGTAATTGTTATATAAATACAGTTTAAAAGAAATATTAGCATTATGATTATATCATACTGATTTTGTGATGTGTTATCTAAAACTACCGGTCATATGGTTATTTAGTTTCAAATGTCATTTATAAGTCGTCCATATAATATTATACAAATCATTTGCAATATGCTAATTTGTATAAAAAATAATCAACAAAATCACTACGTGTTTCCTTGAAGGAAACCGAAAAAGCAGACAACTGAACCACTATGAAAACAACTGTAAAATTCTGCCACGCATATCCAACATTAACATATTTGTGAGCCACAATTAGTAATGCGTACGGCTATACATAGGACAAGTTATTGCAATGACGCAACGATTTCAAGTGTCAAAATCCGACGTGACGTTGATAAATTTAAGCGTAACTTTGCGACGTCATTTTCAGGCTTTCATGACGTTGTCATTAAGGCTGGTTTTCACAGAGCGCGGCCCATATGTATCCTTAGCACTGCATGATTGTGTTAGAAGCATCATGACCGTCATTAAAATATATGGATATGATATTAGTCAATAATTATAACGTGTGTACATCCAGAAAGGTCAGATGTTTAATACACAATGTGTTAATCGAGCTGATACATTTACTGTTTGTATTGGTAATATATGTCTACACAAAACATGGTTGCTACCTACTTATTATTGTATTGTTAAAAATGTGTGTGCAGCCGATGTGTTTTCAAAAATACGTTATGTACGTAACAGGGGTGGATCTGGAGGGGGGGTTCTGGTTCTGGTGTTGCACCCCCCCCCCCCCCCCGTTCAGCCACGGAGTTTACATAGATCACAGTTTACCACCAGTTGGAGTCAGAATTTAAATATCGCAAAACACAGGAAAGTGCATTTCGAAGAGCTCGAAAATAGGACAACCCCCTAGTTGCGAACGGTAATATTTTGCCGAAATTAATATTTAATACAAATTTCATGAAATCAGTATCTGCTATATATGCATGCATAATGGTCCGGTTATTTAACGTGTTTCTGTCTGTAATAGTGTTAATACTCTGCATTTAGTATCAGTAATTAAATTAAGTACTAATTTGTATACTCCCATCCTGATTTAACGGCAATTGCTCGTTCAGCCAATATTACTAGTATGCAATCGCAAAAGAAATGCAGCAGACGTCAGTTGCAAATAAACAATATAAAAATAATATTGTGACAACAATGGATAACCCTGACCGCCAATTGGATAGACGGATACTATTATTAACGCAAACTTTGCCAGAAGCTTTAGCGCAAACGTCATTTGACTTTGGCTTTTGGGCAGCTATAGAATGGAAGTATGTATCGCAAATATGCAAACATTATGTTAATAAAATATAATACTTCTACTTTCTGTCTGTCCAGAGGCAGCTATTGTACTGTTTGTTTTATTTCGAATATTGATAATATACCGAAATGAGACCACATAATGATAGATCACCGTACAGTGATAATAACATAATTTTATCCCGTCAACACAGTGCGTATGTGCCGTGAAACACGCTGCCGTGAAACATTTTTGATATCCAGTCAATACAATTTTTGCATTTTACAGCAATTTGTAGGTGTTGATGGGATAAATAGAATAGTAGGTTAGTGCCGTGAATGGGAAAACATATCTGGCGCGGCACGGAAACGGGATGTGCTCGGCAGAGCCTCGCCCATCCCGGTTTCTGAGCCTTGCCAGCTATTTTTTCCCATTCACGGCACTAACCTACTATTCTCTATGTCAACAGGCACTGAGGTGCACAGTATGACAAGAAGTATGTGGAAAAACAAAGCATGGTGACACATTCTATATATAAAAGGTCAGCATCCATCATACTGTGTCACGAGAAATTAGGCGACACAGCATAGTTGTTTATCCAGCATCATTATTATTTTGCCTATTAGTCTTCATGTTTCATGAGCGATGTTTATATTCCTAGTTCTATTTATTATCTTTTCAGATATGCTAAACTACGGTGGCACAGAATGGACATGGAAATATTTTTTACTATAATTGCGTGCGTACGCGATAGCTATTGCGTGCGCAACCCATGCGAATAATCTTTTTCTGTGGCCGTTTCAAAAATGTTTCGTTGCTGTCATATCTCATTATCTTTATGCACGGTATGCTGTGGACAATCTGATTGTCCGACCTATCATTTTCTGATATACGCCGCAAATTTCAAAATTACAATGCGGTTAACCTATTTCTAATGCACTCCTTTACTACTAGCATAGGAATACATATTGAAATAATTTGCGACCGTTCATCAACAATGATATACCTGTAATATATGACCATCAGCCAATCAGATTGCGTGATATTTATAGAGTGCATTAGAAAAATGTATATATGGTTGTAAAGTAATCAGAAATTCACGTGTGTATACAAATAGTTTATGTACATGAGTGTACTACACCGGGTATGGAAGGTGTTCGAGCCAATTCCAGCCATTAAATATGAGCAGAATCGAATGTACTACACAAACGAGTGGCATATCCATTCCATATTGGGTTGTAATTATTTAAACATGTAGATTCCATGATTAGCGGTACATGGTTCCACAAATACAAACTCACGCAATCAGCTAGAAATAGAACCTGAACCGCGTAGTATACGTTGTTTTTGGTAGTCGTGTTCGGCGAAAGTCGTGGGTATCTTGACATTATATGTAATGTTACAGATCAAAACACACACTATATCAATCTTGCCTGCTTTGCCGTCATGTTTCACTGAGGTCAGTACTCAACATAGAAAGTAAACAATGAATATGGACACACTATTAAATGGACGATATGATATATAATGTTCACTACACGTGCTTGCATGTACTGTCATCTATATTACATGTTTACGTACACAAAGTGGTAATAACAAAACACTGTACAACAGTAATGTAATGTTGACAATTATAACTTTCGTTTTTGTTCTCATTTTGCGATAACATCGTGTATAGATTAAATTGTCGCTGAAAGTGCAAGCACGATGTATGTTATATGATATTAATTGGCTACATTCTTTCGCTTAAACTTGATATTTTTCATACGAATATTGTTCAATTTGTTACTCAGGTAGACGTTTCTTCTTGCACAGTATGCCGTGCATGGTAATACATGAGACAAAATACAAAATGGAATAACACATGACACAATTATGTTCTACTGTCTGTTTCACGAAACCTGCCCAAAGTTTACAGTTATATAAATAATGCAAAAACAATATCTTTTTTAGATAATATTAAAATATAGCAAAATTTATGAATGAGCCTAATTTTTATTTCCCGAAATTTGGTCCAATATTAATTTTATTGCGAAAAAAATTGTCCCCATGTTATGCCTATGGGGATTAAACATTGGGAACTTTTTCTAATTTCAGAAATAGTGGACCGATTTTCAAAATGTAACGTTTGTTTTCTTAATTAGATCATTTCCAACCTATCTAGCTAGATCAGATTCAATTTCCAAACTTTTTGGCTCTTCCAAGTTCTCCATCTCTTTTTTTTTCATGATAAATTCCCATAGAGAACTAATTTTTCGTAATAAAATCAATATTTGACCAAATTTACGAAATAAAAAGAAGGCTCATTCTTAAATTTTGATAACATTTAATATTATCGAAAAAAATATTGTTTTTGCATTATTCATATGGCCGTAATATTAGGGCAGGTTTCGTGAAACAGATAGTGATACTGTAATTAAGATAGATATAAAATGTATTCGGTTTCGCCCCGACAACTTTATATGGGCTCGCTAAAGCTAATATATTTTATATCCGACGGCACTACCCATGTATTTATTATCTAATAAACAATTACCATTTTTATTCCACCGCGACATAATGTGTATAGTGAGTTAGTTTCATTGCTACACATATTGTACGAAATGGCGGCCATCTTGAAAGTATGCAAATTGTATTTGCCTCAAACGAATATTGAGAAACGAAGCTGATCAGTATGCTCTCGTCTGATATGTTGTGTGTAATATGAGAATAACTCTGAATTCCTGAAAAATGCCAATTTTACAGTGATGGATATCTTAAATATGCAAATTAATACGTGTATGCTCCTTTTTATGCTTTTAGTAAGCTGTATATCAACGAATGTGTATTAAATGCGTGGGACCATTGCAGTATTTAACGGGTATGTGGTACCAACATTGTTATCAAAGTTATAAGTATATGTTACGAAATTTGTATAAAATGGCGGCCATTTTGGATTTACACCCTTCTCTTTTTATCGTAAAATTAGTTTATAAGCATTGTATAGCATATCAGTTATCACATATCAGAATTGTGTTTGCATTAACCATTGTGGCATAGAAACTGGATATGCATTTCATAACGTCGGCCATATTGTTTTTGTAATATCGCACGTTTATACCACAATTGTTATGTTTTTGTTGCATATTATTATCAATATCAATATGCTAAACATCTTGGGACTATGTTAGGTTCATATGTGTGTGTGGTGTCAACACTCGTACGTGCCTGTTTCTTTAAATAATTAATGTTGGATTTATGTACATCATATTCTTGATAAAATGAATTGATAAACATTTAGTCGTCTATAACATATTAAATGCCTGAAGCTGATCGGTATTTGTGCTTTTAAAACTGCTTCCACAATACGATATGTCCCTACATGTAGTAAAGTACTATTTCATTGGCGGCCATCTTGTTTATGCAAATTACTAGGATTAAGCTACTACTTCTGAGGTATATCATGCGGAAATACAGAGAACATACCGGGTATGGAAAGTGTTCGAGACAATTACCACCCTTAAATATAAGCCGAGTCGAATCGAATATAGAATATATATGGGCCGCGCCATGCGAAAACCTGGCTTAATGACAACGTCATGAAAAGCGGTAAACGACGTCGGAAAAACGACGTTTCAAATTGTCTAGCGTCGCCGTAAAAGTTCACAGTTTACCCTCCCATTTACGTGTACTGGTGTCAGTTAAAATTAAGTGTGAACAGAAAACTGAAAATGAAACTTTCACTAATATGAGACGCGATACCTTGTACTTCGGTACACATATTATGACGTCATGACTTGACGGCACGTACTTGTGACGTCATTGAACGTGAATACATGTTTGACGTTATGGCGAAGGTGTCGTGACAAAATATTATAGCAAGGATACTTGCACGAGTTCCTCGCAGCATCAATGACTTAGAAATGCTTCAGGCGCTGTACATTGTCGCCTAACTGTCGTTCTTTGACATTCTTACTCTTTTTCGTCGGTTGTCCTTATGAATTCAAAATGGTGAACGCATAATTTAACTGGCTACATATCAGCGAAGGCTTCCCTTACACTGCACTTTGATTCCTAAATAATCTTAAATATGAACAACCTAGTGTATGCCAACGATATTACCATCTATTATCTTGGTAAATTGAGACTTTTGAACAATTCTAT
This sequence comes from Conchocele bisecta, assembly GCA_029237695.1. Classification (NCBI taxonomy): domain Eukaryota; kingdom Metazoa; phylum Mollusca; class Bivalvia; order Lucinida; family Thyasiridae; genus Conchocele; species Conchocele bisecta. The sequence continues at coordinate 24,633,817 of CM055280.1, read as the reverse complement.
CCAGTACTTAGCGAATGATATGCCATTTAATTCCACTAATTTTATCATAAACATAATAAATGGCGGTAGACACGCAGCTATAAAATAACATAAATATCCGGTTTTTTTTATTGAATTTAAAATAAATGCATTATCATATTAATTGGAAATGTGATAAACTTGCTTTTATAGTCGAAAGTGCTTTTGTAGTATTAAATCGTCAGTTTATCACTTGACTGCATACTAATGTATATCAGGCGATGGTAATGCGATCCTCAAGAAAGACACACGGCGACAAGTATAAGGTATCACGCTACCAAATCTGCCCGGTATCGTGTTTTGTGACAAAGTTAATGTTATAAGCGGCCTACTGCCTCCTTTAAAATATGTCGTCGCATACGAAATGTTAAATGATGTCGCTATTATTCCCCAAAATTATTTCAGACAGCAGCAAACAACAGGGAAACGCCTCACTCTGCCTTATTTGAAAAGTATTCATACGAAATTACGTTACTTGGGCCGCAATCCAAAACATGACGTTACATTAGCAACTGCAACACGAGCCATAAACATTATTTTCATACTTTGTCTTGGCCTAATGGGAGACACTTGGCCAGGCTACGAGATATCCAAATTTGGTTGACATGCGATAAAAGATGACAAATCTATAGGACTTGTCTGGATCAACACATCTTGTATACGCCGTTGATAAAAACGTCGTAATTTCGACGTCATTGATCTAAAACGTCATATAAGTTTTTACCACGCGTCATAAAACTACTTCTAAAATGAAACAGAATTGAGATACATTGATAATTTTGGCGGCATATGGCTTTTAAAATATGTACAATTCAGAATACCCGAAAAAGTAAAAACTAAAAATGTTGTCATTAAGCCAGGTTTTCGCACGGCGCGGCTCATATGTTTAGTCACATTGGAAACAAAAATCTTTGGTGCGCAGAGATGGTGCTAAATAGAGAATACCAGGCTAGTGTCTTTTGATATTAAGTTTATCAGGCAAGGCTAGGAAACGCGTAGGAATTCCGAGGCTTGCCGAGGAATTCCTACCGTTTCCGAGCCGAGCCTGATAAATTTGATATCAAAATACTCTATTCGTGAACGGATTCAAAACTTAGGTTTTATATCTCTAACATATCAAACACGCCGGATAACTGATTGCAAAAATCACTCTTCCAAGCGTTACATTAAAGGGATGCGGTTAAATTGCTACCCTCACGAGAGGCATGGAGCGGATAGCAATTTTGTTTCTAGGTCAGCCTATGCATTCGCCGTAATTTACAGAAAATATCACAGTTTTATTTTAGTAATTCGTTCCCACGAAATAACAATTCGTTCCCTCAATTTAACAATTCGTTCCCACGACTTAACAATTCGTTCCCTCAATTTAACAATTCGTTCCCACGAAATAACTTTTCGTTCCCACAGGAACGAATTGTTCATTCGTGGGAACGAATTGTTATATCGTGAGAACGAATTGTTAATTATCGTGAGAGCGAATTGTTAATTCGATGCAACGAATTCTTAAATTGAGGGAACGAATTGTCATTTCGTTGGAACGAATTGTTAATTCGAGGTTAATTCGAGGGAACTAATTGTCATTTCGTGGGAACGAAAGAATAAAAAATATCCATGTCCCCTGCGGGGCTCCGCAGTGACTTGCTAGAGTAATACGACTTATGGCGTTTGTTGTCAGTCTCCCGCGTAACTAGCCAAATCATTCGTTCAACAAGGACATCGTTATCACTACTTTAATCCCCTCGCTGGCAGCCTTGATAATAAAACAAGGGTATCGTTATCACTACTTTAATCCCCTCGCTGGCAGCATTGATAATAAAACAAGGGCATCGTTATCACTACTTTAATCCCCTCGCTGGCAGCCTTGATAATAAAACAAGGGCATCGTTATCACTACTTTAATCCCCTCGCTTGGCAGCCATTGATAACATAAAAATAAGGGCAATCGGGTATCACTACTTTAATCCCCTCCGCTTGGCAGCATTGATAATTAAACAAGGGCATCGGTATCACGTTCTTTAATCCCCTCGCTGGCAAATCCATTGATAATACAAACAAGGCATCGGTATCACTACTTTAATCCCCCTCGCCTTGCAGCAATTGAAGAAGCACAAGTGTAAAAAATCGGGTTATCTACACTTTAATCCCCTCGCTTTTGGCCCAGCATTGATAATAAAACAATTTGGCAATCCCCGGTATCACAACTTAATCCCTCGCTGGCAGCATTGATAATGCAAACAAAGGGTAACCGTTTATCACTACTTTAATCCCACGGCTTGGCAGCATTGATAATAAAACAAGGGCATCGTTATCACTACTTTAATCCCCTCGCTGGCAGCATTGATAATGCAACAAGGGTATCGTTATCACTACTTTAATCCCCTCGCTGGCAGCATTGATAATGCAACAAGGGTATCGTTATCACTACTTTAATCCCCTCGCTGGCAGCATTGATAATGCAACAAGGGTATCGTTATCAATACTTTTAATCCCGCTCGCTGCAGCTTTGATAATGCAACAAGGTTCGTTTATCAACTACTTTAATCCCTCGCTGGCAACCTTGATAATCAACAATGGTATCGTTATCACTACTGAATCCCCTCGCTGGCAGCATGATAATAAAACAAGGGCGGCATGGTATCACTACTTTAATCCCCTCGCTGGACAGCATGTAATGCAAACAAGGGTTTATCGTTATCACTACTTTAATCCCCTCGCTGGCAGCATTGATAATGCAACAAGGGTATCGTTATCACTACTTTAATCCCCTCGCTGGCAGCATTGATAATGCAACAAGGGTATCGTTATCACTACTTAAAATAAAAACTCGCATGGCAGCTTTGATAAATATCATAAAACAAGGGTATCGTTATCACTACTTTAATCCCCTCGCTGGCAGCATTGATAATGCAACAAGGGTATCGTTATCACTACTTTAATCCCCTCGCTGGCAGCATTGATAATGCAACAAGGGTATCGTTATCACTACTTTAATCCCCTCGCTGGCAGCATTGATAATACAACAAGGGTATCGGTATCACTACTTTAATCCCCTCGCTGGCAGCATTGATAATGCAAAACAAGGGTTTATCGTATCACTACTTTAATAATCCCCTCGCTGCAGCATTGATAATAACACAAAGGGTATCGGTTTTATCACTACTTTAATCCCCTCGTGGCGAGCTTTGATAATACAACAAGGGTAATCGTTATCACTACTTTTAATCCCCTCGCTGGCAGCAATGATAATAGCAACAGGGTAATCGTATAATCACTAACTTTAATCCCCTCAGCTGGCAGCATTGATTTAATGCAACAAGGGTATCGTTATCACTACTTTAATCCCCTCGCTGGGCAGCATTGATAATAACAACTTAAGGGTATCGTTTTATCACTACTCTTAATCCCCCTCGCTGCATTGCATTGATAATAACAACAAGGGTATCGTTATATCACACTACATTAATCCCCTCGCTGAGCAGCATTGATAATACAACAGGTTATCGTTATCACTAACTTTTAATCACCCTCGCTGGCAGCATTGAAATAAATTGCAAACAAAAGGGCATACGTTATCACTACTTTAAACCCCTCGCTGGCATCATTGATTAAGTAACTGCACAAGGGGTATCGTTATCACTAATTTAATCCCTCGCTGGCAGCCTTGATAATGCAACAAGGGTATCGTTATTCACTATTTAATCCCCACCCCCTCGGTCGCTGCACAAGCTTTGATACTATTGCAACAAGGGTAATCGTTATCACTACTTTAATCCCCCCTCGCTGGCAGCATTGATAATGCAACAAGGGTATCGTTTTATCACTACTTTCCCCATCCCCTCGCTGGCAGCCAGCATTGATAAAGCAACAGGGTATCGTTTTATTTCACTATTTAATCCCGTCGCTGGGCAGCTTTGGATGATAATGCAACAAGGGTATCGTTATCACTAATTAATCCCCCACTCGCTGGCAGCATTGATAATAACAGTATCGTTACACTACTTTAATCCCCTGCGCTGGCAGCATTGATATAATGCAACTAGGGTATCGTTATCACTACTTTAATCCCCTCAGCTGCAAAGCGTTGATATAACGCCCAACAAGGGCATCGTCATCACTAATTTAAATCCCTCGGGCTGGCAGCATTGATAATGGCAACAAGGGTATCGTTTCATTCATACTTTTAATCCCCTCAGCTGGCAGCATTGATAATGCAACAAGGGGAGTATCGTATCCACTACTTTAATCCCCTCGCTAGGGCAGGGCATTGATAATGCAACAAGGGCATAACGTAATCACTACTTTAATCCCCTCGCTGGCACAATTGATAATGCAAACAATTGAGGTATCGTTATCACAAAATTTATTAACCCTTGAACCCTGGCAGGCCTTGTTATTTAATGCAACAAGGGTATCGAAATTCACTAATTTAATCCCTCGCTGGCAGCCTTGATAATGCACCAAGGGTATCGTTTATCACTAACTTTAAATCCCCCCTCGCTGGCAGCATTTGATAATGAAACAAGGGGTATCGTTATTCAATAATTTTAATTCCCTCGGTGGGCAGCCTTGATAATGCAACAAGGGTTTAATGTTATCCACCATTTAATCCCCTCGCTGGCAGGCCTTGATAATGCAAAAAAGGGTATCGTTATCACTAATTTAATTCCCCTCCGCTGGCAGCATTGATAATAAAACAAGGGTATCGTTATACTACTTTAATTCCCCTCGCTGGCAGCTTGATAATTGCCAACAAGGGTAACGTTCTCAACTAATTTAACCCCCGCTGGCAGCCTTGTAAAGCAACAAGGGTATCGTTATCCACTAATTTAATCCCCTCGCTTGGCCACCAATTGAAATGAAAACAAGGGTTATCGTTTCACTACATTAATCCCATCCGGGCTGGCAGCATTGATAATGCAAACAAGGGTTCGTTATCACTAATTTCCCCAATTCCTCGCTTGGCAGTCAATGATATGCACAGGGTTATCGGTATCACTACTTTAATCCCCTCTGCTGCAGCCCCATTGCATAATGCAACAAGGGTATCGTTATCACTAACTTAATCCCCTCGCTGGCCCCAGCCTTGATAATTGCCAAACAAGGGTTATCGTTATCACTAATTTAATCCCCTCGCTGGCAGCATTGATAATGCAACAAGGGTATCGTTATCACTACTTTAATCCCCTCGCTGGCAGCATTGATAATGCATCAAGGGCATCGGTTATCATACTTTATCCCCTCGCTGGCAGCATTGATAATAACAAGGGTTATCGTTATCACTTAACTTTAATCCCCTCGCTGGCAGCCAATTGATAATGTTACAACTAAGGGTATCGTTAATCACTACTTTCATCCCCTCGCTGGCGACATTGATCAATGCAACTAAGGGTATCGTTATCACTACTTTAATCCCCTCGCTGGCAGCCTTGATAATACAACAAGGGTATCGTTATCACTACTTTAATCCCCTCGCTGGCAGCATTGATAATGCAACAAGGGTATCGTTATCACTACTTTAATCCCCTCGCTGGCAGCCTTGATAATACAACAAGGTTTGTCGTTATCAACCTATACTTTAATTCCCCTCGCCTGGCAGCCTTTGAATAATACAACAAGTATCTTTATCAATACTTTCCCCTAACCCCTGGGCGCTTAAAGGCGGGCATGGTATTAATGAACAGTTATCGGGTTTTTCACAACTTTAATCTTTCGCTGGCAACATGATAATCAACAAGGGTAAGTTATCATACTTTAATCCCCGCTGGCAGCATTGTAATGCAACAGGGTTGTTTGTGGTTGTTATCACTATCGTTTAATCCCGCGCTGGCAGCATTGTAAATGCAATATTTCAGGGTATCGTAATACAAACTTTAATCCCCTCGCTGGCAGCATTGATAATACAACAAGGGTATCGTTATCACTACTTTAATCCCCTCGCTGGCAGCCTTGATAATGCAACAAGGGTATCGTTATCACTACTTTAATCCCCTCGCTGGCAGCCTTGATAATACAACAAGGGATGCTGTTTAGATTAATATTTTTTGCGCTGGCAGCTTGTTCTATGTTTATTCTAATTCAACTTTTGTATCGTTATCTTACTACTTTAATCCCCTCGCCTGGCAGCCTTGATAATGCAAACAAGGGTTATCGTTTTATCACTACTATAATCCCCTCGTTCTGGCATTGCATTGATAATGCAACAAGGGTATCGTTATCACTACTTTAATCCCTCGCGCTGGCCTAGCCTTTGATAATACAACAAGGGTATCGGTATCACTACTTTAATCCCCTCGCTGGCAGCATTGATAATGCAACAAGGGTATCGTTATCACTACTTTAATCCCCTCGCTGGCAGCCTTGATAATGCAACAAGGGCATCATTATCACTCATCTAATTCCCTCGCTGGCAGCCTTGATACAAATTAAGAACAAAAAACTTTACGTATTTGCCTTACAAACAAGGTGAACATAAGTCATCAGGGTCCGTGACCTTGAGTGATCGGAGGTGGGTCGTATGACACATTAGACACACGTTGTGGCCAAATATTATCAAAATCAAGGAAGCGGTTCATAAGTTATTGAAAAATGAATGGTGTTACTAACTCACGCAAATAGAGCGAGGTAGGGTCTGACCACAGGTGTATACATGGTAAATATATGAAATTAATTAAGACATAATGTTAACAATAAAATTAATATAAATAAAACAAAGTATTTATGGATCGTCTATGACAAGGTGCATGATCACGTGGTTACAACAACAACAACGTCGCCCAAAGTAAGTATTATTTGATATTTTCCTTAATATGCAACGGATTTTTATAAAATATGGCGCAGCAAACGCGTCTTCATGAGCTGCATTTGGTGGTCTATGGAGTATGGAACAGACTGATGTCGTTTTTGTCAGAGACACGGAAATCGATTCTTCGCAAAAACGACAGAAGTTTGGACGAAAATACAGAGACCACCAAATGCAGCTCACGAAGACGCGTTTGCTGCGCCATATTTCATCCAAATCCCTTACCTAATAAGGACACTATAAAATAATACGTACTTTGAATCGGTACTTGTTGTTGTTAGTACCACGCGACATACACCTCGTTAGATTGTCAAGAACTATACTGCGCATATTAAACACAAAATGGATACCATAGGTCCTTTAAACTGGTCGCAGATATCAAGCGATAAAGTACACCAAGTTTGACTTTCCACATGCACTAAATTAAGTGGCTGTGTACTATTATAATTGGGCGAAGATTTCACAAAACAACACTTATTGCATTTGTGAACAGGGCTCCAGATAAGCTGCGTATTTGCGTAAATACCCAATTAAAATTGCCAAAAACCCAATTGAAATCAGAAGTAGTGAGTATAAAAAAGCAATACAAATTGTATGGTACCTTTATCATGCTGCAGAAAACAATAAACAGACCAGAAATATAGCACATTTTTCTTATTTTCTAAGAAAACACATCTTGGTATTTCATTAGAATTGTCTCCAAGGGGACAATTCTAATGAAATGCCAAGACTTGTTTTCATTTCGAAGCAAACTATTCAATACTTGCTGTCTGTTGATGTGTAAACAGCTGTGTGATTTTAATTTACCCAATTAAAATTTTGAAATACCCAATTGCTTAAGAATTGATTGAGTGACAATACTCAATTTACTAATTCCTTATCTGGAGCCCTGCCGTTCTATACCTAATTGCTTCGTAAACGTGATGGAATATATGTATAACATATATGTGAATACTGCCTCATTACTATATTCTATACGGCACATAGAGTGGCCAAGCCGGCCATCTTTGTGTGTTCCAGCCATCAGCCAGTTTCAACTGTTCTGCCATTTGACAAAGCACTCAAAATGTGAAGTAGAACATATGATATAATGTAGCTAATCACATGTAGAAAAGCCGGGAGAACGGACTCCTATCAATTATATTACACAAAACTGTAATATATGTCAGTTTTCTGGACAGGTTTGTGCCTGTGTTTTTAACAACATGAACCACCATTATAATTACCCTCATACACAGAAAATCGCACAGTGTATCACTTTTACCTGGCCATCCACACACCACATTCCATATATACCCACTACTGTACTCTGTTATTAGCTATATATCCAGTGACATGTAAGCAGTTACATTGGGGTCAGCGTGTAAGTGCACACACGAACGAACACGACAGGTTGGAACCAACCTGTCGTGTTCGTTCGTGTGTGCACTTACACGCTGACCCCACTGTACCTGAATGTATTGGCCCTGTTGTCTACTCACCTAATATGCAAGTAAATGTGGCTTTAGCTATGGACAACATGTACACTAACATAGGCTGTGCGTCAGATTGAAAAGTTTACACATCAAAATGTATCTTGTGATTGATGGGAGAAATGCTCTGATATCTCGTCTTTTGTATAATTTGATGGAATAATATGTATAGCTTGCCGTTGTGATATCTGTCTATTATGTATTGCACAATTTCTTACTATTTGGTTTACTGTCATATTATTGCTGTATGTGTCAAATGCACGAAGTGGTGAAATTGTATGATGGCTTTTACATACAAAGATGGCGGAGATGGCAACACAATGCTCAATATACATGTAGTATCCGGTAACAAGAAAATATTCACATATGTTATATTCATATATCACATTACTTTTATGAAGCAATTATCATTAAAGTCAAGTGTATCTATCTATCACCTAATACCTTAATCACAACCTGTTCGACAGGAAATGGAAAATCAATACTCTGATGGAACATTGCATTGTACACTTGCCTGAACTATAAGTATGTTATTTTCACATATTGGATTTTTCTGGTATGATAATTTAGCGAACAATAATTGAATGTATTAAATACAAATTCGTATGATGATTAGAACACCAAATGTCAGAAATGAAGTAAGCCCCATTTTGTCAGATTGTGGTCCGGTTATTATCGTCCTTTGTTGATACTTGCTATCTTGTATATCTTGCTATCTTATACGCTGACCGATATGCGAATTTCATAGGCTGCGCCAGGGGCCCGTTTCACTAAACTTCGTACGACTCAAATGTTCGTAACTGCAAAATTATGATAGTCTCTAAATTTTACATTAACAATGTTTTCTTGTAAACAATTATTGGAAATACATTTATTGAGCATATGCTGCATATGCAGCCTATGCTCAATAAATGTAAATACATCAATCGAAATTTCCAGACGATCCTAAATTTGCACTTACGAACATTTTAGTCGTACGAAGTTTAGTGAAACGGCACACAGCCCCCAGGTGCATATATGTGACATTGTACTTTCACGATATAGACACAGGTGGAAGACTCGGACCTAGGACCCGATAAATAACTAATTTGTAAACCGTTACACCACCCACCAATTTACGTACAATAGACACTATAGCCTTTAATTTATACTGAATTTATTACATTATCACAGCCAATTTGGCTGTGATAATGTAATAAATTCAGTGTAAATTAAAGGTTATACTGTATAGTGTACGGAAATGGGTGGGTGGAGTAACGTTTTTCAAATGAGCCATTTATTGGATCCTAGGTCCGAGTATTACGCCTGTGGATATAGATGTACATAGAGTCAACACACTACTGTGAATTGGCGCCATAAGCAATGCTATGCTCACAGGCTATGCTCAATAATTTGTAAATCCATAAAATGAAAGTTCCAGACGATCCTAAATTTGCTCTTACATGTACGAACAATTTAGTCGTAAGAGGTTTAATAAAACTGGCCCCTAATGTATTTGCTATTTAAAGCTTTTACATATATAAATTATACTATGTGTATTTCTGTATGATATACTTTTCATGGTAGTAGCTTTGACCTTCACATTTGCATAAACAAGATGGCCACCAGGGGATAAAAGCAACTGAGACATTGATCTACATCACCACAATACCAGTTCTGAGTACATACAGTGGGGTCAGCGTGTAAGTGCACACACGAACAAACACGACAGGTTGGTTCCAACCTGTCGTGTTCGTTCGTGTGTGCACTTACACGCTGACCCCACTGTAACTCAATTACATTGCATTACATAAGAGTTATGACGGACTAGTCTTTCCAAATGTTCGTTTGAAGCGTTCTTTGTTTACTTTTTGCTTCGTGGAGAGTGACTTAAGACTTTTGCTAATACACACTTTATTAAGCAAGTTTATGATAATATGTTTGTGTCATATTGTAGAATTGTCTCTCAATAACAATACAGCCAAGTATGAACGTCAACGCTCTGCAGATTTGTTTCTATATTTTAGTGAGCAAACTGTAAATGATATTATATTACGCACATTATTACTGTATAGCTTGGTGTAGCGATATAGTGCAACCTGTTACCTATAAAGCGGAAAACGTGCAGCTAGTAACACAATACCAGGATAGAAACGAATGACTACCACATACATACATGTACCATTTACTGAATGTCTGGTAATCAACATGACACTAAATATGATGCGAAATAAATCCAAGATGGCCGCCATTATGTATACAAACTGGGACTCATGGACGGGACTATGCACCGGCTAACTGGGACATGTCCTGCACAGTGGAACCGCTCTAAACCGGACACCAAGAAAACACCTGTGATATTATGTTGATGAGTTTCTTGGTCATTTATATCACGTGATAATGTATGTTCGTGATCGCACAGCACACAACTATGGATCAGAATGATCAACTGTCTGACTTACAGTGAAACCTCTCTAAGCCGGACATCCTGGGGACATCCCAGGGTGTCCGGTTTAGAGATGTTTCACTGTAGTTCACATGTACAGAAGGAAAACTCATAACTGAATATTTACACCAGCTCCTAAAAGTAATTGTATTACACTAATCCTACTATTCTTATAATAGGGAGATAACCAGATTCAAATCTCACGTACGAAAAAAACCAGTAGCCTATTTCACCAAAATTGCAAAGTATACTTACCTTGCTAAGTATGAGAACTTTTCAAGTTAAGGATAAATTTATTAATTTCTATTATATTGAATTTATTACATTATCACAGCCATTTTGGCTGTGATAATGTAATAAATGCAGTATAATAATTCTGCATATTAATCATCAAATATATGCACTCGTTAGTTCTATATGAAATAATGCATTTCAGGGAAAATAAACGATTACTCCCTCAAAGTATACTTAGCTAGATAAGTATGCTTATCAATGTTGGTGAAATCGGATACAGACGTGTACCTGAGGGCCAAACCAGGAAGATATCGTGATTTCGGTAAGGATGAACCATTGTGATATTACCCATCTCATGCTACCAAATACCATACCGCAGAATGCCAGATAGAGTACACACGTTAATACACACGGGGGTCTCTTTCGACGTCGGTTTTAAACAAAAGACGTCAAGGCAATGAGACATTGACAGTATATCATACACTTCCATGTAAATGATAGGTCAGTTTTATTTGATCTTAACAAGTTTGTACTTATATAATATGTACGTATTGCGTGAGGTAACTTGCACAATTGTACATCATATTTCTCTGGTATCATCTGAGAAGAATAGCTACATAACGTTTGATTAGTAACACATGTATTATCAGGGGCGGATTCAGCATTTGGGGAACGGGGTGGGGGTTGTCTAGTTGCGAAGGTAACTCTTGCAATCTACTCCCGTACGGTACGGGAGTAATTGAAAGAGTTACCCTTCGCAACTAGGGGGTCGTCCTATGTTCGAGCTCTTCGAAATGCACTTTCCTGTGTTTTACGGCATTTATATCCAACTGGTGGTAAACTGTGATCTATGTAAACTCCGTGGCTGAACGGTGGGTGGGTGGGTGGGGGGGGGGGTGGGGGGGGGGGGGGAGTTGCAACCCCGGAACTCGCCTCCAGATCCGCCCCTGGTTTTTACGAAATTTTAATTAAACCTTTTAGTACTGTACATATATCTACTGTCTGTTTCGCGAAACCTGCCCACATTTTACGGCCATATAAACAATGCAAAAAAAACTGATTTTTTGGGATAATATTATTACATTTTGAAAATCGGTCCACTTTTTCTGAAATTATAAAAAAAATCCCCGTATTAAATCCCCATAGACATCTTCACTCTGTTAAATTCCCATAGAGAAATCATTTTTCCTAATAAAACCAATATTTGACAAAATTTAACGAACTAAAATCTTGTTTTTAATATTATCGAAAAAATTATTGTTTTTGCATTAAATAATGCAAAAACAATAATTTGTTCGATAGTGTTAAATTTAGGCCGTACAATTTGGGCAGATTTCGTGAAAGATTAGCATCCATCATACCTGATTTTAGATAGAAACGACCCTCTTCTGTTGGAAACATATCCAATCTAATGTCATTGAATTCCATAAAATAGGATATTACCGGGTTGTCAAGTCCCTTTGTGTACATGCCAAACCATGTACCCTTAAACTTTTCCGCATCAAACTTGTATTCCACATGAACATCGTCCAGTTTACATAATTCTCCCGTGGAATAATCCCCTCCAATGAATAACGCCGAATTCCATATAAGTAATACGAAACTAACGACTACCACTAGAAACACACATAGTTTATTCCGTCGCGATCCGCAGCATAAACTTCGACAACAATTATGTGATGAAGCGTTTGTTGCCATTGTCCCGTACGGTACTAGGTTGTGTTTCGGGTCTTTTATATGAGTCAGTTCATCCATTAACGATTTCAGCTTTATGAAACTACACACAGGGTAAATTATAATACATTGACATGTATTCTATAACACGCACGGTATCATTAAAGCGATATGATTCCTGTCGTACTAAAGTCAACCGTGTGTTTGATAATATGCGTTATCGCTATAGCATGGTGATATAAAACAGCGAATATCTACGGAGCCCCGCAGGGGATGTAGCATTTTGTTCTTAATTCGTTCCCACGAAATAACAATTCGTTCCCACGATATAACAATTCGTTTCCTCGAATTAACAATTCGTTCCCACGAAATGATAATTCGTTCACGAATCACAAATCCCATAAGCCCCATAAGCCCCATTGGGAACGAATTGTGATTTCGTGGGAACGAATTAATAAAAATAAAGAATTCTACGTGCGGGGCTCCGTAGAGGGCTATTTATAGCAAAACTGATGTATATAGAGAATAGTAGGTTAGTGCCGTGAATGGGAAAACATATCCGGCAAGGCTGAAGAATTTCTTTATTTCTCATCAGAAGTACATGTTGTGACCACTCATTTGAACCGTCTCGCCGAGACGGTTCAAATGAGTGGTCACAACATATACTTTGGTTCAGAAATAAGGAAAATAGATAGAGAATAGTAGGTTAGTGCCGTGAATGGGAAAACATATCTGGCAAGGCTCAGGAAACGGGATGGGCGAGGCTCTGCCGAGCACATCCCGTTTCCGTGCCGCGCCAGATATTTTTTCCCATTCACGGCACTAACCTACTATTCTATTTATCCCGTCAACACCTTCAAATGGCTGTAAAATGCAAAAATTGTATTGACTGGATATCAAAAATGTTTCACGGCACCGTGTTTCACGGCACATACGCACTGTGTTGACGGGATAAATCTGGTTACAAACTTGTAAATGATTTTAAAATAAATTTATCGGTAGATCTTTCTTGATACTTTTCGTTCTCCATTGTTCCCCATGAGAAGCTGTTGTATGGCTGTGACTGGAGATATGGGGCTTTATGATCAATGTAGATAAAAGATCAGCGTGGGGTGTTCAGTAAGTTCGTTGATACATGTAGTTGCTATTTCTCTTCATGATCATTTAAAGGTACCACTGTCTGTTCCACGTTTTGCTGCCGACGAACTTTTGGCTATTAAACACATTAAATCTAAAAAATATAGTACTTTTTTATCAATAACACAAAAGTCACCCTCCCCAAAACATTTTATTTGATGAAATTTAACATGGGGTATCAATTTCCAAAACTTTTCGTTTTTGGATCCTGAAGGATCAAAAAACGAAAAGATTTGGAAATTGACTCCGAAGCCTGGCGAGATTGCTTGAAAATGATGTAACTAAGAAAACAAAAATTATATTTTGAAAATCCGTCCACAAATAAAAAAAATGTTTTTAAAAATCCATTTTTAGCCCCCATGTTAAATTACCATAGGAAAATCGTTTTTTTTCCCAATAAAATCAATATTTGATGGAATTTCATGAAACAATTTTTTTTGGGGAGGGTGACTTTTTTGTTATTGATAACAAAGTACTTACATTTAAATATTTTTTAGATTTAATGTGTTTAATAGCCAAAAGTTCGTCGGCAGCAAAACGTGGAACAGACAGTAGGTCTCGCATATACGCAGAGAGTAATGAGATTATTAAGAAATCAAAGGACTGAACGTCCTGAAATTCTTCGCAGTATATGTTTCTGGATGAAACATAGACTAATAGCAGCAGCAACAACAACAACAACAACTTAAAAAATAGATTTTTGGAAAACCAAAATGATAAATAGATTTCTATTGTGAGACCTATTCTGAACAGAAATAGAAGATTGTATTCGTATACCGAACCATGGAATTACGAATCGCGAATAATCGAGTATGGCGGTTAATGACATAACCCCTAGACTACGGAAACATGTGCAATAACATAAATTCGGCACAAAAAAGCAAACACAACAGTAAAAAGAAGATTTGTATCGTGTTTCTTCGTTTACGGGCAGTAACTCTGCAAAACTCCCATACCGTCCGTAGCATATGCTACGTTACGGGAGTTTTGCAGAGTTACTTGCCGTAACTATGTAATTATGACACCAGTCTTACGTATAATGATTCACATACAATATACATAATAGTGAAAACATAACTAGCCTTTAATGGTTAATTTAAATTAATACAACTATTGTGTAAAACGGAAACATATTTCTATATGAGGTTCGTCATTATACTTTCACAACTAACAGTTGTTATGTTTCACAAAGTAGTTCACATATTACATAGTTTTACATTTATTTGAGACATCATATGAGACACTTCCGCTTTCTGTAATATATGGACTGCCGCTGCCGCTGCCGCTGCCGCTGTCGCTGTCGCTGCCGCTGCCGCTGCCGCTGCCGCTGCCGCTGCCGCTGTCGCTGTCGCTGTCGCTGTCGCTGTTATTGTTATTACATGTCGTGTGGCTAAAAATAGATTTTTTTTAAAATATTTTTTTTTATTTGTCGACCGATTTTAAAAATCTAACTTGTTTTCTTAGTTACATCATTTTCAAGCTATCTCGCCAGGTTTCGAAGTCAATTTCCAAAATGTTTCGTTTTTGTTTATTCTACAAGAAACGAAAGGTTTTGGAAATTGACTCCCCCAGTTAAATTCCCATAGGAAAATCTTTTTTTCGCAATAAAGTCAGTAATATTTTTTGGGGGAGGGTGACTTTTTTGTTATTGATTCAAAAGTACTTACTTTTAAATATTTTTTAGATTGAATGTGTTTAATGGCCAAATTTTCGTCGGCAGCAAAACGTGGAACAGTAATATAAACATTGTACGATGACATCGTTCGTACGAAGAGATTTTTTGTGAATTTGAATTTCACAATAACGTTGTTCACTAATGCGTTCGTACGGAGCCCCGATTTTTTTATTGATACGTTCCCACGAAATAACAATTCGATCCTTCAATTTAACAATTCGTTCCCTCGAATTAGCAATTCTTTCCCACGAAATAACAATTCGTTCCCACGGGAACGAATTGTTACTTCGTGGGAACGAATTGTTACATCGTGGGAACTAATTGTTAAATTGAGGGAACGAATTGTTATTTCGTGGGAACGAATTGTTAAAATGAGGAAACGAATTGTTATTTCGTGGGAACGAATTAATAAAAAAAAGAATTCTACGTCCCCTGTGGGGCTCCGTAAGTTCGCGTCATGAAATGTGAACACATTCAATATGTACACAGTTGAGAGAAGCCATGCGATTTTGTACCTACGGACATCTGCGATATTTCATGAACTGTATTTACAGAAAATGGGTTATTTTCCGTAAATGACTTCAGAAGTTTACACAAATTTCAGCTTTTAACTTCATTTATGGGTTATTTTCCGTAAATGACTTCAGAAGTTTACACAAATTTCAGCTTTTAACTTCATTTATGGGTTATTTTCCGTAAATGACTTCAGAAGTTTACACAAATTTCAGCTTTTAACTTCATTTATGGGTTATTTTCCGTAAATGACTTCAGAAGTTTACACAAATTTCAGCTTTTAACTTCATTTATGGGTTATTTTCCGTAAATGACTTCAGAAGTTTACACAAATTTCAGCTTTTAACTTCATTTATGGAAACTTTGTTCAATTTTGTAAATGTATTTCACGAAATAACGCAGTTGTCAGAAGGTACAAAATCGCATGGCTCGTCTCGTGTGTCAACATCCACTGTTAGTGCAGCTGTTATTTATAACGCTTGATTTTTATGGAACGCCAAATCTACATAAACTCAAATATATATTGCTAGCAACAACTATTTGGAGCTAGCAATAAATATTTGGAGAGCTCTCGAAATTATTTGGAGAGCTCTCGAAATCAATTAATGATATCTCGAAATCGTTTGGAGAGCTCTCGAAATCATTTGGAGCGAGCAATATAACATTTGATTTGGAGAGCTCTCTACATCATTTGGAGTTATCTCTAAATCATTTGGAGAGCTCTCGAAATCTATTAATGATATCTCGAAACCATTTAGAGAGCTCTCGAAATCATTTGTAGCGAGCATTATATAACTTTAATTTCGAGAGCTCTCTAAATGATTTGGAGCTATCTCTAAATCATTTGGAGAGCTCTCGAAATCATTTGGAGAGCTCTCGAAATCAATTAATGATATCTCGAAATGATTTAGAGAGCTCTCGAAATCATTCGTAGCGAGCATTATATAACTTGATTTGGAGAGCTCTCTAAATGATTTGGAGCTATCTCTAAATCATTTGGAGAGCTCTCGAAATCATTTGAAGAGCTCTCGAATTCATTTGGAGATATCTCACATTCATTTAGAGAGGGCATTATAAACTTGATTTGATGCTAGCTCCAAATACCACTCCACGTGGGAACTGGAGGAAAAAAACAATACGCGCTCCCTTCCCGCGCTTTTAAAATCTCTGTACGCATGTGCACCGAGCCTATTAAACACTTCGTAACCTTCAATATGGAGTATATGGATGGAGTAAAAACAAATTGTTTAGCTTATTTCTTTTTCATTTATTGATGCTTTTAGGCATATTTAATTTATTTATAGACCTCGGTCCGTTACTTTAACCTGTGTTGTAAACATGCTCGACATATGTGTATTCACTACTACACGTGTGACAGGCGACTTCCGGTCTAGGTAAAGTGGCACTAAATTTGGGATGGCACGATTTACCCAAATCTACCAAAATCTTCATGTAATTACTATATTTGTTAATAAATAAAGCTATACACATTATAATAATAATGTTTGGACTGTACTTACATAATATCTGTCATTAATTTGCTTATACCCGGGCCTTTTTTAATGGTTTGATGCAAAATGGAAATATTTGTACATGAAAAAAAGGGAGAATACCGCGATTAACTTATGCTCTGAAGCCAATGAATATAATGCACTTTATAATGGCTAAATGGGAATGATGATTTTTAATTGAAATACTCATACAAACAGTAGAACCTCTCTAATGTTGACATCCAAGGAGACAGTGTGTGAAAATTGTTATGTCAACTAGTATAATTATATATTTATATACGGTAGTAATATATAATTTAAATATATAAACTACTAATATTTTAAAACTAATACTGCATTAATATGTATATGTGGCTGTGACTGGATAAATGGGGCTTATCGAAATTGTGACCAGTGTAGGTTCTGATTAAATAGATCACTTCTGTAGCCTGGTAACGACCTACATTGCTAGTTCGAAGCATGACTGGGAGTTTCATTTATGGAATGACGAATGTTGCAGATGCTGATCAGACTGCGGATGCACATGCTGATCTGGATCTTAACTGGTCGCAAAACCCATAAACCATATCTCTCCAGTCACAACCACATTATGTGCGATATACAATCATGGTCGACGATAACTTAAAGTTAGACAACTGAGACATAATTAATGAGTCTCGGTAGTCTCCCTTTATAATAATGCTATATTATTCGTTTTCCCGCAGAAATATGTGCTTTATTCTTCATATGTTTCGGTCAAAATGTGGTTATTATATGATATACTAATGATATATTGTAGAAAAAGTATATAATATAATCATAAATGTTACTTTTAATGAAGATTTGGGTATATTTGGGTAAATCGTGCTGCGTAATTCAATGCGTAATTCAATAATTCAGGGAGACATCGTTTTCATAGTTTCAAGCGATTTAATGCTAGCTCCAAATAAGATATATATTGCTAGCTCGAAATGAATTAGAGATAGCTCGAAATGATTTCGAGAGCTCTCCAAATGATTTCAAGAGCTCTCAAATGATTTAGAGATAGCTCCCAATGATTTCGAGAGCTCTCCAAATCAAAGTTATATAATGCTCGCTACAAATGATTTCGAGAGCTCTCTAAATGATTTCGAGATATCATTAATGGATTTCGAGAGCTCTCCAAATGATTTCGAGAGCTCTCCAAATGATTTAGAGATAGCTCCAAATGATTTAGAGAGCTCTCCAAATCAAGTTATATAATGCTCGCTACAAATGATTTCGAGAGCTCTCTAAATGATTTCGAGATATCATTTATTGATTTCGAGAGCTCTCCAAATGATTTCGAGAGCTCTCCAAATGATTTAGAGATAGCTCCAAATCATTTAGAGAGCTCTCCAAATCAAAGTTATATAATGCTCGCTACAAATGATTTCGAGAGCTCTCTAAATCATTTCGATATATCATTAATTGATTTCGAGAGCTCTCCAAATGATTTCGAGAGCTCTCCAAATGATTTAGAGATAGCTCCAAATCAAATGTTATATAATGCTCGCTCCAAATGATTTCGAGAGCTCTCCAAATGCTTTCGAGATATCATTAATTCATTTCGAGAGCTCTTCAAATGATTTCGAGAGGTCTCCAAATATTTATTGCTAGCTCCAAATGTTTGTTGCTAGCTCTAAATATTTAGAGCTAGCAATATATATTTGAGTTTATGTAGATTTGGCGTTCCATAGATTTTGCACTTACGAACTTCTTAGTTGTACGCAGGGGATATATAATTTTTTTTTTTTTATTAATTCGTTCCCACTAAATGACAATTCGTTCCCTCAATTTAACAACTCGTTCCCTCTCACGAATTAACAATTCGTTCCCTCAATTTAACAACTCGTTCCCACGAATTAACAATTCGTTCCCGCGAATTAACAATTCGTTCCCGCGAATTAACAGATCGTTCCCTCCATTTAACAATTCGTTCCTTCGAATTAACAATTCGTTCCCGCGAATTAATAATTCGTTCCCGCGAATTAACAATTCGTTCCCTCCATTCCCACGGGAACGAAATGCTAATTCGTGGGAACGAATTGTTAATTCGTGGGAACGAATTGTTATTTCGTGGGAACGATTTGTTAATTCGAAGGAAAGAATTTTGAAATTGAGGGAACGAATTGTCATTTCGTGGGAACGAATTGTTAATTCGAGGGAATGAATTATTATATCGTGGGAACGAATTGTTAATTCGAGGAACGAATTGTTAGATTGAGGGAACGAATTGTTATTTCGTGGGAACGAATTAATAACAAATATCCATGTCCATTGCGGGGCTCCGTTTAGTTGTACGTAGTTCTGAGTACATAACTATAATTACATTTCATTACAATGCACTACATAATAGTTCTGACGGAGTAGTCTTTCCAAATGTGCGTTTAAAGCGTTCTTTGTTTACTTCAACTTCGTGGAGTGTGGTCTAATAATTTCGCGTATTACACACTTTATTAGGTCTATGGTAACAGTTTTGTGTCACATTGTAGAATTGTCTCTCAACGCTTTGCAGTATTTTTTATCCGAGCTATTAGCTCGGATTTAGTAACTAAATGAAAATTCTCAGTCATTGCAGATATGCTAATGAGTTAAATGGCGGTCGCAGTGTCACTGTTTGCCGGTTTAACTTTATAAAAACATGCGGTACTACGCCATAAAATAGTAGTTCAACAACAGTAAAACAGCGAGCTATCTTACCGTTGCAGCGTAATACATGTGTTGTTGCTTTTTTGTGCTATATGTGTGTTATTGCAAAAGTTTTTGTATAATTTATCAACTATTAACTGTTATGTATTAATATGAGTTCTTTGTTATGTATGTTGATATTTTGCGCAATGATATAGTAGGGGGCGGGATTTCCCTGTGACGTTTTTCTTGAATGACCAATCAGATTAAAGCTTACATTCTGAACTTTACATAGGTCAATGGCTCGATAAAATCCGACATTGGACAGTGAAATGATGATGACTTAAAGCAGAAACAATGTTTTTTGACAGATACATACTGTTTTAATCATCTTGAGCCATCGATACTATTAATCAGTGTCCATTTTACTTAAAAAATCAACTAATCTATAATGAATTTAGTAAAACTTTCCAAAGAGGTGCTAACAATTATTTTGATAATTACACGTCGTTTGTGTTAGCGCATACGCTGCCGACAGTCTTGCGACTTGACGTTACACAGCATATGCAGTACGATACACTTCACAAAGGAAACGTTGTCTTGAGTTTGAATAAGAATAATACTTATCTCTAGATTATTTTTATTATGAATTAAAAAAAGTATATTTAAATAATTAGATATTAATTTAATTAAATATTTCGGCATCATTTACTCAATAAATTAAAATTGAATGTGTAGCTGAAATGAAAGTGAAAGTAGAACGTTTTTGTTATATCCTCCGGGTTACAAATCGCTGAGGATTCCTATTTGAATTGGAAAATGATATGAATTTTAAATTTAGGAGACTGTGTCAGGAGAAAATGGACTGATGATATATGTCACCAGTCTAGTTCCTGAGCTATGGCTGTGACAGGAAAAAAGGGATTGATGACATATGTAACCTGTCGTGTTCCATGCATGACTGCTCGCTCTTGTTTGTAATTGTTGTAAAATATATAAAGTTTAAACTGTGTATACAAAACTATAGATATATCCCCCCACGGCATACAAAGTATGTCGAGGGGTATATAGTTTTCGTAATCACGTTAAAGAGTTTGGGTACTTATCATCAACCATATTTTCATTCCATACCACACTCATGCGCATTCATTTCCAAGGTCAAGGTCAAATTACTTAGACATTTGCATCCGTACGATTTGCCTTAAAGTTTTCTGCAACTGTAAGTCAGATTGACTTCAAACTTCATATACTTCCTTATCATCATCCATATTTTAATTCCATACATGTACCACACCCATGTGGCCTTCATGTCCAAGGTCAAGGTGAAATTACTTTGAACAATGATGTTTGTCAAGATAAATATTGTTTTTGCATCATTGATAATGTAAACTGATTCGACGAATATATTGATTTTAAATGGAGTATATATGATTTTTTTGTGTGAAATATTAAAATGGTTGCCATGACAACCAATATTATTAAACGTTCACATGTTAAGTGTATTGCAAGATGGTAACAGTACTCGGGTGTATTGCATTGCTTTTCAAAAAATAAACACCTTTTCAACAAATACTATTTTTGTGTTTTCAAATATTGGTTACCATGGTTACTTTGGTAATGCATATATATATTTCAGAACTAGTGTATAATAACATATGACAAAGCAATATATCCTGTGAGTATATATAGTCGGGAAATTATTGAGCAAGTGAAACTTGTATGTAGCTGACCATTTGAATAGTTGCTGTCTCAATTACTGACAAGCCGCAATACATCTATTCCGCAAAATTCCGCATCCCTCCTGGTGCCAATTCTTAAGACTACAGTGTACTTTCCAACAAATGAATTCTTAGTATAAGCACGTACTGCGAAGGATTTCAGGACTTTCAGTCCTTTAATTTTTCTATAATTATTATAGTGCTCGAACTGTAAATGCTATTACGCATATTTTTACTGTGTAGCGTGGTGTAGCGATAGAGTGCACTATTTATTCCATTTATTCAAGATATTCTTTTCTTATATTTTCAAGATATTTTCAAGAAAAGATCTTGAAAATTCAAGAAAAAAACTTGAAAATTCAAGAAAACATCTTGCAATCTTGAATTTTCAAATTCTTTTCTTGAATTTTCAAGATCTTTTCAAGATGTTTTCTTGAAAATTCTTGAAATTCAAGAAAAGATCTTGAAAATTCAAGAAAAGATCTCGAAAATTCAAAAAAAGATAAAAAACAGTGAAGTGGCACCTAATGGGCTTCCGTAGCGAACTGTAAATGCTATTACGCATATTTTTACTGTGTAGCGTGGTGTAGCGATATATAGAGAATAGTAGGTTAGTGCCGTGAATGGGAAAATATATCTGGCAAGGCTCAGGAAATGGGATGGGCGAGGCTCTGCCGAGCACATCCCGTTTCCGTGCCGCGCCAGATATTTTTTCCCATCACGGCACTAACCTACAATTCTATTTATCCCGTCAACACATAAAAATGGCTTTAAAATGCAAAAAAATAATCCAAGCCACCGCACATATTCATACGCAGTGATTAGGTCGTATTGACAGGATATCACAAATGTTTCACGGCACCGTGTTTCACGGCACATACGTACTGTGTTGACGGGATAAAGTGCAATATTTTTCCCATAAAGGGGAAAACGTGCAGCTAAATTGTACGATGTTTAGTGAAACGGGCTCAATATACCTCTGGAAATTGCACAGTATCACATGACCATGACACCGTTCTCGTAGCTGTAGCTGTTTACAAGTTATGTAAATGTGACTGTGACTGTAGAAATGGGGCTTATGGGATTTGCGACCAATGTAGCTCCTGATAAAATACCGTACGCCTGTAGCCTGATAAATATCTATATTGTTTGTTAGAAGCTTGTTTGTCGTCTGCAGCCTACCACTTTCAATTACTAAGTTTAAAATCCACCAATGTACAGGTCATTTTACTAAGAAGGTAACACGTTGTAATGCCTTCACGTGCTTTCGATTTCGACACCATACGTGAGGGTAACACAATTGCGAATGGCATAATATGACTTGGATAGCCAACCCAATCTCCATCTCCATACTCTTGGAGGCAGAGCACAGTTGGGTTAGGACCAATATAATTTCGACACATTAACGTCAATCAGCGTAGGCCCAGGCCGGACTACGTGCTTGCGAAGGCTGACCTGGGGCTAGACTGGTCACACTGGTCATTGTCCTTATTACGTAACGGATTTTGATGAAATATGGCGCATCAAACGCGTCTTGTTAAACTGCATTTGGTGGTCTCTGTATTTTCGCCCAAACTTCTGTCGTTTTTGCGAAGAATCGATTTCCGTGTCACCGACACGGACATCGATTCTTCGCAAAAACGACATAAGTCTGTGCCAAACTCCATGGACCACCAAATACAGCTCATGAAGACGCGTTTGCTGCGCCATATTTCATCAAAATATGTTCCATATTAAGGAAAATATCAAATAATACTTACTTTGGAGTGGGCGATGTTGTTGTTGTTGTAACCACGTGATCATGAACCTTGATATCGACATAGGGGATACATCTGTGACTTGGAGAAATTGACCTTTTACCAGCATCGTATTAGACGTACACACTGTAACAGGATACTGGAAACACGAATATAATTTCTTTCCCGTTTCATGTTGCAATGTGACATCTATAGACTCACTAAAATGACACTCCTACCAAATACATGTACACATACATATTAGTTAACAACAAACAATTATTTCATGTACATACACATTATCAGTCTCTATGTATTATCTGTGTATTTTGTTTGCCATGCTACCAATGAAAATGGCCATGTACTTGCCCATAATTATACCACTAGGTGGTTCGGGGATTATTTTCAAATAAAGATTATGTTGTGTTCTATTCTGTTCAGCATGACGGCATGTAATTGATGGAATGGCGAACAGTGCAGATCATGATCAGACTGTGCGGATGCACAGGCTGATATGGATCTACACTGGTCGCAAAACCCATAATCACCATTTATCCAGTCACAGTCACAGATTTTTCGCCTATCTCGATATGCATCGACTTATCGAATTAATACACACTCAATGTGTATGATCACGTGGTACTAACAACAACATGAATGCATGATTGCACTGTGTTTTGTTTATTTAAGTGTATATACACGTTTCTTTATATTGTTATGCAATAGTCACTAGGGTCTGGGCAGTCTAAACTGGCATTTGAGCTCAAACCGTGGTTTAAGCTATCAGAAACCCTAGTTTGAGAGTCTAAACGGTGGTTTCTGCCGCCAAGTGCACAATAATTGCTCAAACCAGGGTTTAAGAAAACTACCGTTTAGGATCACGATTAGCAGTTTTGTTCTTAAACTGTGGTTTGGGTCCAAACTAGGGTTTAGGCTTTTTATTGGATTACGACCTCCGTATGTGTATATTACATAGTGCATGTAATTAGTGAAATGTGTAAGTGACCACTTGACCCGATTGCATGCTCGTTTACATCCTCGATATATTCAAGAGTAATTTAAAGGTACATTCCCACCCAGTAGGCACAAACTGTTCTTTATAGTAATTAAACAAGTGTATAATTGTATCACTATTCCACCAGTTCTAAAATTTACGAGCGCCCGCTATACAGATATAATCATTTAGTAATATTTATTTTACTGATAGTGACGCGCGGTGGTATCAGGCTATTTTCATATGCAGATGAGGCATATTTTTTTAATTATTTATACATATTAAATGCGTCACTTAAAATAATAGTATTTTCGACAGATTATAAAGTATAATCATTGCACATCAAAACATAAATAGAGATAATAAATAATAATGTCCGTTATCATTTTAAGGAAACACGGTTATCGCCCCTGATATCAGTGTGCAAATTTAAGTCTGATATAAAATGTGTAATAATGCAAATCACTACGTGGGGAAATGGCGAATGAATGATTCTTTTGACAGAAAATGTCTCAGATGATGTCTCTGATATATTGTGCATTTTGTGCCTACTGAGTGGGTATGCACCTTTAAATACGCTGTGTCCCTGGGGGCCGTTTTACTAAACTTCGTTCGACTAAGATGTTCGTAAGTGCAAATTTATGATACTCTGTAAATGTCACATTAACTATGTTTTCTTGTAAACAATTACTGGATTTTCATTTATTGAGCATAGGCTGCTTATGCAGCCTATGCTCAATAAATGTAAATCCATCAATTGCAATTACGAACATTTTAGGGGTACAACGTTTAGTGAAACGGCCCCCAGCTATTCATGTCGTTTCCCATTTGTCAATGATGTTGTTCAATAATAAAATAGCGACATAATGGAAACATTGTCATGACGAGTAACTCGGGATGTCAGTAATATGATACACTGATCTATAGCTAACAAACCTGTTTTGTCCACAGGTGGAAGACTCGGACCTATGACACAAAAAAAAAATGCTAAAGGTATTAGGTGTGTGAATATTGTCATTTCAAATCGCTGTTTCCAGCATTTATTCAGTTATTCGCATTTTGTATACCCCATCCAAAGCGAAATTTGCGTGTACGAAATAATCTCACACAGAATCGAAGGCCGTCCAATTGTGATCGTTCGCCGATATAAAAAACACTTTAACTTACGTTTTTTCACTTATTGATACTTTTAGGTATCTTTAATGTATGTATATGCCTTGGTATGTTACTTCAACATGTGGTTAAAATGATTGGGTTTGGAGTTGGACGATATGTTTGATAGTGAATAAAAGTGAGAAAAAAAACCATGGCTGCCACACTCAGGTAAGTCACCTTCCCTTACTAATAATAGGCCAGTCCTGTAGTTTACATGGACATTTTTATTTCTCTAACTTTCTGCTGGTATGATGTCAGAATTAGCAGGGGCGGATCTGGAGGGTGTGTGTGTGTGGGGGGGGGGGGTGACCCCCCCCCCCCCCCCCCCACCCCCCCCCACCTCCCACCCCTCCCCCGTTCAGCCACGGAGTTTACATAGATCACAGTTTACCACCAGTTTTAAGTCTGAATTTAAATGCCATAAAACACAGGAAAGTGCATTTCGAAGAGCTCGAAAATAGCACAACCCCCTAGTTGCGAACGGTAACTCTTGCAATTACTCCCGTACCGTCCGTAGCTAGCTACGGACGGTACGGGAGTAGATTGCAAGAGTTACCTTCGCAACAAATAAACAACCCCCCCCCCACACACACCCCCGTTCCCCAAATGCTGGATCCGCCCCTGATTGGGGTACTTTTAGTCATCTTACAGTCCTTGATGACGTTATTATTCATCTGTTGATTTCTCAATTATCACATGCTTGTGGCTGTTGCTTGAGAAATGAGGCTTAAGGATTTCGCGACCAGCGTAGATCCAGACCAGACTGTGCATCCGCACAGTCTGATCTGGATCTGCACTGTTCGCCATTCCACATATGAAATACTCGCTATGCTTTTAACAAGCAATACAGTTCGTTATACAACAACAGGAGGGTGCAATTTGATCAGGAGCTACATTGGTCACTAATCCCATAAGCCATATTTCTCCAGTCACATGTTGCCATCTATGTATGTCGTTGTTAGTTCATGAATCAACAACAAAAACACACACACACACACACAAAAATACTTCAATAACCACGAACCCACTCTTCCAACGTTTCGGCGCAAGGCCTTTATCAAGGAATTACTGTCTGTTCCACGTTTTGCTGCCGACGAACTTTTGGCTATTAAACACATTCAATCTAAAAAATATTTAATTGTAAGTACTTTTTCATAAATAACAAAAAATCACATTGATATCTGGACACGATTAACGCGAACGGCTGTGTACATGTATGTGTATTTATCCCGTCAACACAGTGCGTATGTGCCGTAAAACTCAGTGCCGTGAAACATTTTTTATATGCAGTCGATACTATTTTTGCATTTTAAAGCCATTTTTAGGTGTTGACGGGATAAATAGAATAGTAGGTTAGTGCCGTGAATGGGAAAACATATCTGGCGCGGCACGGAAACGGGATGTGCTCGGCAGAGCCTCGCCCATCCCGTTTCCTGAGCCTTGCCAGATATTTTTTCCCATTCACGGCACTAACCTACTATTCTTTATCAATTTTCCTTATTTCTGAACCAAAGTATATGTTGTGACCACTCATTTGAACCGTCCCGTGGAAACCAATTTGTTGGTATATACACAATATGAATGGTAACGATGATATTACGCAATATGCACACCGCGTACCGTAGTTCTTCTACCAAATGGCGTATATTTATATGAATGTGCCGATATGTAACCGACCGTGAGAAGTTGAAGCCTGTCTGTAAACTAATCTATAATCGGTGGCTTTGCAAACCCCTTTGTTGGTATATACCCAATGTGCCTATTAATAATGATATTATGCAATATGTTCCAATATAAGGCAAAACAACGTGAAATATATTGGACTGATTTCAATTTTCACGGCGGGGACCAAAAGCACCCGGCCATGAGAAGTTTCAGCCTGTCCGTAAACTTGATATATAGAGAACACATCGGTAGTTTTTCACAACCCTTTGTTGGTATATACCCAATGTGCCTATTAATAATGATATTATGCAATACGTTCCAATATAAGGCAAAGAAAACGTGAAATATATGTGACTGATTCAATTTTCACGGCGGGGACAAAAGCACCCGGCCATGAGAAGTTTCAGTAGGCACTAACCTACTATTCTTTATGTATACAAAACCATATCATTATTACTAACCATATATTATATACCTGTATAAATATACCAATACATGTATAGTCAATGTATGTGCCTTAGAACGGTTACACGTGAAACAAAAAGCTAGCCTGTGCTGCATGTATATAGTCGATCTTATGGGGCCCCGCAGGGGACATGGATTTTCTATGAATTCGTTAGCACGAAATAACAATTCGTTCCATTAATTCCCATTCACGGCACTAACCTACTATTCTCTATTTTCTGCTTTATCAGTTTGCTACATTCGCGCGTTTGTAGCTTTAAACTGACATAAATAAATACTCTTAACGAATGCACTTCGTCAGTATGATAATGAAACATATTTATACTCCGGGTTCAAAGGTTTTGTCAAGATAAATCCCCGTGGCTGGAGAAATTTAACTTATATTGCATGTGTA
Organism: Conchocele bisecta; assembly: GCA_029237695.1. Classification (NCBI taxonomy): domain Eukaryota; kingdom Metazoa; phylum Mollusca; class Bivalvia; order Lucinida; family Thyasiridae; genus Conchocele; species Conchocele bisecta. Next base: position 24,605,604 of record CM055280.1, on the reverse strand, counting down.
TCCAGTCTAGTTGCTGATCTGACTTGAGAAATGTGTGAGAAATCGGATGTATGCATTTGGTGCCAGTCTAGCTGCTGATTTGTGACTGGATAAATGGGACATATTGCATTTGTGACACGCCATGTGTTTTTGTACCTTCGGACATATGCGTAATTTCATGAAATACGTTTACAAAATGTACAATATTTTCCGTGAATGGCGTCAAAAGTTGACATAATTTTCAGAGTACATGCGGAATTATATAGTGGGAAGTGTAGCTACTGATCTTTGAGTGGAGAAATGATGGGACATATTGCATGTGTGACCAGTCTAGCCACTGATCTGTGCCTGGAGAAATGAGACATATTGCATGTGTGGCCAGTCTAGCTACTGATCTGTGACTGGAGCAATGGGACATATTGCATGTGTGGCCAGTCTAGCTACTGATCTGACTGGAGAAATGAGACATATTGCATGTGTGGCCAGTCTCGCTACTGATCTGTGACTGGAGCAATGGGACAAATTGCACATGTGACCAGTCTAGAGTTATGATGTGTCGCCGTTTGATAACGTTATTCTCATTTGTATTCGAACCATTTGAGCGGTCCCGAAACTCATTGTCATTGTCATTGTCCACGCTGCTTAGTACACTGATAACACTATATAGTCTAAAAGAAATGTGCGGGTTGGGTAATGTATTTCGAATCGGCCAATTGCTGGGTCCTAGGTCCGATTATTCAACATGTGGATAGTAGCATACACGTAGTATACGATAATGGCCCCAAACTCCAAAAGGTCTGCCCAAATTTCCATTCACAGTTTAAGCGGTGACACTACTGAGCCCCGCTGGGACATGGATTTCTTTTATTAATTCGTTCCCACGAAATAACCATTCGTTCACTCAATTTAACAATTCGTTCCCTTGAATTAACGATTCGTTCCCACGATATAATAATTCGTTCCCACGAATTAACAATTCGTTCCCGTGGGAACGAATTGTTATTTCGTGGGAACGAATTGTTAAATTGAAAGAACGAACTGTTTATTCGTGGGAACAAATTGTTAAATGTTTGGAACGAATTGTTATTTCGTGGGAACGAATAAATAAAAAAAAACAATTCTACGCCCCCTGCGGGGCCTCCGTTGTGTCACACTTTTTGTTAATGATAACCTTAATACAATAACTACAACAAAGTTCATATTGGCCTGAAAGTTTTAATATGAAATGTTTCTAACATAGCATATTTCCGTTTATTGCATGAAATGGGCTTTCACAGTATAATAACACAGTGTAATAAAAATCTTAATACACTAGTGTAATAAATACTGAAATGAGGCCGTCATACAACCATGTTAGATAAATAGCTAGCTTCAAACTATGATGACGTGCTTATGGAATAAATAAAATAATATTTATGTTGATTTATTATGATATTTATTAAACTCGTTGACTGATTTCATAAGAAAATCGGCATAGCCTCGTTTCTTATGAAATCAGTAAACTCGTTCAATGAATATCATATTAAATCATCTCTCATGTAAGATCCTATGGAGCCCCGCAGGGGACATAGAATTCATTTTTTTATTAATTCTTTCCCACAAAATAACAATTCGTTCCCACGAAATAACAATTCGTTCTCTCAATTTAACAATTCGTTCCCACGAATCAACAATTCGTTCCCACGAATCAACAATTCGTTCCTTAGTTTAACAATTCGTTCCCGCGAAATAACAATTCGTTCCCACGGGAACGAATTGTTCATTCGTGGGAACGAATTATTTATCGTGGGAACGAATTGTTAATTCGAGGGAACGAATTGTTAAATTGAGTGAACGAATTTATCATCTCGTGGGAACGAATTGTTAATTCTAGGGAACACGAATTGTTAATTCGAGGGAACGAATTGCTAAATTAATGGAACGAATTGTTATTTCGTGGTAACGAATTCATAAAAAATCCATGTCCCCTGCGGGGCCCCGTAAGATCCACTATATACATGCAGCACAGGCTAGTTTTTTGTGTCACGTGTAACCGTTTTAAGGCACATACATTGACTATACATGTATTGGTATATTTATACAGGTATGTAATATATGGTTAGTAATAATGATATGGTTGTGTATACATAGAGAATAGTAGGTTAGTGCCGTGAATGGGAAAAAATATCCGGCAAGGCTGAAGAATTTCTTTATTTCTCATCAGAAGTATATGTTGTGACCACTCATTTGAACCGTCTCGCCGAGACGGTTCAAATGAGTGGTCACAACATATACTTTGGTTCAGAAATAAGGAAAATAGATAGAGAATAGTAGGTTAGTGCCGTGAATGGGAAAACATATATGGCAATGCTTATGAAACGGGATGGGCGAGGCTCCGTGCTGCGCCAGATATTTTTCCCATTCACGGCACTAACCTACTATTCTATTTATCCCGTCAACGTTACAAATAGCTTTAAAATGCTAAAGAAATAACCCCAGTCACCGCACATATTCATACGCAGTGATTAGGTCGTATTGACAGGATATCACAAATGTTTCACGGCACCATGTTTCACGGCACATACGCACTGTGTTGACGGGATAAATACATATATTCTAACATGCACTCTGTCTCGTATTAAAAAAAACAGCTTAAAGCTTAAAGGTACATGCCCACTCAGTAGGCACAAAATGCCAGGTTATAATATAAGGAAACAGATAGTTTTGTATATTCTGTAGATATGACATTTTCTGTCAAAATAAACATTATTCACCATTACCCCACGTATTGATTGGCATTATTATACATTTTATATCAGAAGTAAATTACCACACTGATATCAGGGGCGATAACCGTGTTTTCTTAAAAGGTTAACGGGCATTACTATTTATTCTCTGTGTTTATTGGTTGATGTGCAATGATCATACTTTATAATCTGTCGAAAATACTATTTTGTCAAGTGACGCATTTAATTTGTATAAATAATTAAAATATATCATGCCCCATTTGCATATGAAAATAGCCTGATACCACCGCGCGTCACTATCAGTAAAGTAAATATTACTAAATGATTATACATGTATCTGTATAGCGGGCACTCGTAATGTTTAGAACTGGTGGAATAGTGACATAATTATACACTTATTTAATTCCTATAAAGCACAGTTTGTGCCTTCTGAGTGGGCATGTACCTTTAAAGCGTAATATAGTACTGTACCGTGTAGGTTTCGTTTTAGAATACACCGGTACAGTGGAACCTCTCTAAACCGGACACCAAGAAAGTACCTGTGATCTTATTTTTGATGAATTTCTTTGTGATTTATCTCAGGTGATAATGTCTGTTCGTGATCTATGAGCACACAACTATGGCCCAGAATGCCTGATTTACTGGGAAACGTCTCTAAAGGTGTCCGGATTAGAGAGGTTTCACTGTATATGGTAAAGAGTAGAAGAATAAGAATTACGGACATAGAGAGAAACATGGCAGTTACAAATCTGGGGCCCGTTTCAATAAACTTCTTACGACTAAAATGTTCGTAAGTGCAAACTTATGATAGTCTGTAAAGTTCACATTGACAATGTTTTCTTGTAAACACTTATTGGATTTACATTTATTGAGCATAGGCTGCATATGCAGCCTATGCTCAATAAATGTAAATTCATCAATTGAAATTCCCAGATGATCCAAAATTTGCACCTACGAACATTTTAGTCGTACGAAGTTTAGTGAAACGGCCCCCTGAATTACATGTTCAGCTGTCGCGTGTTGATGTGTTGGGTGTGGAGTCATAACTCCAATTGACCCTTTAACCCCGAAGTAACTGGAATCGATTTTGCAACCAATTCAGAAGTCACAACAAGATATTCAGGCTTGTCCATTTATGAAAAGGGGTTGTTTTTTGTTTTCAAAAATATGAAAATTTCTTGCGAAACGTCCAGACCCCGATGAGACGGCTCGTCACGAGCCGGCTCATCTGGATCTACACAGCTTATAAAGACCGCTATAGAGGGCTATAGTGTTGAAAGGGTTAAGGGATGCGAAATTAGTATTTGTCCTTCTAAGTTTAGTGTTTAGTGTTTTCTAACCCTTCGTAATCACTGTATTTGTGAAATTATGTACGATGTGGGTTTTCTCCTATCAACCCTGGCTGTAACTGGAGAAAAGGGGCTTATACATTTTGCGACTAGTATAGATCGAGAACAGCCTGTGCTACGACACAGTCTCAAGTTGCATGATCACGTGGTTATAACAACAACAACAACAGTGGCTGAACATTTTTAAGTCTTGCCCACTCCAAAGTAAGTATTATTTGATATTTTACTTAATATGAAACGGATTTTGATAGGGCGCATGATCTGCATTTGGTCGTCCAGGGAGTTCGGCACAGACTTATGTCGTTTTTGCGAAGAATCGATTTCCGTGTCTACCGACACGGAAATCGATTCTTCGCAAAAACGACAGAAGTTCAGAGAACACCAAATGTAGCTTAACAAGACGCGTTTGATGCGCCATATTTCATAACAATCCGTTACGTAATAAGGAAAATATAAAAGGATACGTACTTTGAATCGGATGGATTCTGGAAGTTTTAGTACTTGTTGTTGTTGTTAGTACCACGTGATCATACACCTTGAGTCTAATCAGGATCTGCACTCTTCGCCATTTCATCAATAACACACCGTCATGATTTCTAGCAAGCGATATAGTTACTGACCATGCTACAGAAGTGTGTTATTTGATCATGATGTACACTACTGTCTGTTTCACGAAAGCTGTCCAAATTTTACGGCTATATAAACAATTTAAAAACAAGATTTCTTTTGATAATATTAAATTAAAGGAAAAATTAAGAATGAGCCTTCTTTTTATTTCGTGAAATTTGGTCAAATATTGATTTTATTGCGAAAAAACAATTTCCCATGTTAAATCCCCATAGACATCTTCACGGAGTGAGTGAAGATGTCTATGGGGATTTAACATGGGGAACTGGAATTGTATTGAATTTTAGAAATACTGGGTCGATTTTTAAAATTTAACTTTTATTTTCTTAGTTAGATCATATCCAAGCTATCTAGCCAGGTTTCGGAGTCAATTTCCAAAATATTTCGTTTTTTTTTACTCCTCCCACACTTCCTTACCACTTTTTCCCTCATGTTAAATTCCCATAGACAAATCAATTTTTCACAATCATGAAAATCAATATTTGACCAAATTTCACGAAATAAAAAGGCTCATTCTTAAATTTTCCTTTAATTTAATATTATCGAAAAAGATATGGTTTTTGAATTGTTTATATGGCCGTAAAATTTGGGCAGCTTTCGTGAAACAGACTATAGTCACAAATCCCATATGCTCCCAGGGGGAATCCCATATGCTGGGGAAAATAAAAAAATCGCCACTTCAAAAAAAAAATAAAAAATCTGCGACTAGTATAGATCGAGAACAGCATGTGCTACCACACAGTCTCAAGGTGCATGATCACGTGGTTATAACAACAACAACAGTGGCTGAAAGTTTTTAAATCTTGCCCACTCCAAAGTAAGTATTATTTGATATTTTCCTTAATATGAAACTTCAATAACACACCGTCATGATTTCTAGCAAGCGATATAGTTAGTGACCAGGCTACCGAAGTGTGTTATTTGATCCTGATGTACACTATAGTCTGTTTCACGAAAGCTGCCCAAAATTTACGGCTATATAGACAATTCAAAAACAATTAAATTAAAGGAAAATTTAAGAATGAACCTTCTTTTTATTTCGTGAAATTCGGTCAAATATTGGTTTGATTACGAAAAATTGATTTGTCTATGGGAATTTAACATGGGGGAAAAAGTGGTAAGGAAGTGTGGGAGGAGTAAAAAAACGAAAACATTTGGACATTGACTCCGAAACCTGACTAGATAGCTTGGATATGATCTAACTAAGAAAACAAAAGTTAAATTTTAAAAATCGGTCCAGTATTTCTAAAATTCAAAACAATTTCCCCATGTTAAATCCCCATAGACATCTTCACGGAGTGAAGATGTCTATGGGGATTTAACATGGGGAAATTTTGTTTTCGCAATAAAATCAATATTTGACCAAATTTCACGAAATAAAAAGAAGGCTCATCCTTAAATTTTTCTTTAATTTAATACTATCGAAACAAATAATGTTTTTGAATTGTGTATATGGCTGCAAAATTTGGGCAGCTTTTATGGCAGTAGATTTGTGTCTATGTTCGATCGGCATATTTTCATTTGATTATCGCATAATTATATTCAATAATCAAATGAATATTGATGATTATCGAACGTAAATACTATTGTTATTTTATGGTTGCATATATGTTCAATAATTAAATACATTATTGTAATTTCACAATAAACGGTTTATTTGTATGTTCAATAAATCAAACGTAAATATAAATTCGTTCAAACATATATTTACCCAATTGAATATAAATATGCACTGTCTGCAGATAACAGTTCTGCTATTTATTCGATAAATCGAACATAAATATAGTTTGTTTAAACAATTATGTGTGCTACATTGAACACACATAGTGCACTGCTGTATTGGTTCGATTATGTTTATTTTCAGTTAACTCAATCGAACGTATATATGTGATGTCAATTGTTTTGTTAAACATATTGGTTCGATAAATTACTATTGTTCGATAAATGCGGGATACATATATTGGTTCGATAATTGATGCATATTGGTTCGATAAATATACATACATATATTGGTTCGATAAACGTTATATATTGTTCGATAAAAAATACGATACATATATTGGTTCGATAAACGTACATATTGGTTCGATAAATTGATACCATATATTGGTTCGATAAAGTTCGTACATATATTGGTTCGATAAATGACATATTGGTTCGATAAATGGTACATATATTGGTTCGATAAATGATACATATATTGGTTCGATAACTGATGCATCATTCAGGGGGCGGATCCAGGAGTCCGAGGGATTTTGGTTTAGGGTGTGTGAGTTGAGGTCCACGATTTTGACCGAAATGCTTCGAGGGTCCGGGGGCATGATTCCCCCTCCCCCCCCCCGGGAGATTTTTTGAACGTAGATGCCCGCAGCTGCAATCTGTGGAGCAACTATATAATAATATTATGTTTGCGTAATGCGTGGGTATGCAAATTTAAAATGAAAATGGTCAAATTTCGTTTCTCTTTCTCTTACTTCTCCTGTGTTGTGATATTCAGCACTATAGTCTCAGACATATGCCAGATTGCAGCTGCGGGCATCTACGTTCCAAAAATCTCCCGGGGGTGGGGGGGGGGTGGGGGACCATGCCCCCGAACCCTCGAAGCATTTCGGTCAAAATCGTGGACCTCAACTCACACACACCCTAAACCAAAATCCTGGATCCGCCCCTGAATATGCATCATTTATCGAACCAATATATGTATCATTTATCGAACCAATATATGTACCATTTATCGAACCAATATATGTATGTATCATTTATCGAACCAATATGCATCATTTATCGAACCAATATATGTATCATTTATCGAACCAATATATGTACCATTTATCGAACCAATATATGTATGTATCATTTATCGAACCAATAGCATCATTTATCGAACCAATATATGTACCATTTATCGAACCAATATATGTACCATTTATCGAACCAATATATGTATCATTTATCGAACCAATATATAACGTTTATCGAACCAATATATGTATATATCATTTATGAACCAATTTGCAATCAATTTATCGAACAATATATGTATTTTATCGAAGAATCCATTTATCGAACCATCAGCCAATATGTATGTATCATTTATCGAACCTATATATGTATGTATCATTAATCGAACCAATATGTATAATTTATCGAACCAATATGTTTAACAAAACAATTGACATCACATATATACGTTCGATTGAGTTAACTGAAAATAAACATAATCGAACCAATACAGCAGTGCACTATGTGTGTTCAATGTAGCACACATAATTGTTTAAACAAACTATATTTATGTTTGATTAGGTAAATATATCAGTTTATTTTTATGTTCGATTTATCGAATAAATAGCAGAACTGTTATCTGCAGACAGTGCATATTTATATTCAATTGGGTAAATATATGTTTGAACGAATTTATATTTACGTTTGATTTATTGAACATACAAATAAACCGTTTATTGTGAAATTACAATAATGTATTTAATTATTGAACATATATGCAACCATAAAATAACAATAGTATTTACGTTCGATAATCATCAATATTCATTTGATTATTGAATATAATTATGCGATAATCAAATGAAAATATGCCGATCGAACATAGACACAAATCTACTGCCATAAGCTTTCGCGAAACAGACTATAGTCACAACTCCCATATATGCTCCCAGGGATTCCGCTGGGGAAAACAAAAAAATCGCCACTTCAAAAATACAAAAACAAAATCAGACGGATTCTGGAAGTTTAGTACTTGTTGTTGTTGTTGTTGTTAGTACCACGTGATCATACACCTTGTTGTATGTGACGTTGCAATGCACAGTGCAGAGTTGTATGGTAATGAATGACACTACTCTATAATCACATGACTTTAGCACACTATACGTGACTTTAGCGACTGAAATCATGTATATTGAACTGTCGTCACGTCACGAATCTACAAGTCATGCATCCTTACGCCTAAGGCATTCTTTAACAAAATGACTGCTCCTTCTCTTAATCAAGTTGAAAACTGCTAACCCTAACATTGCACGCGCGCGCGCGATCGCCTCTTCCGTTGACACACGCCATTTGTGGACTAGTCGGAAGTTCCCCCTCCTCTACCCATAATTCCCCCTCGGCAGGATTTACCACAAATTCATCCTCCCGCACAATTCGTTTGCCGAACCAGTTCGGACATGCGTAGTGAATGGCCATGATTTTACTCTCGTTCGGACAAACGTCTGTGACTAGGACAGCGTGCCAAAAGTGATGATACTTCAAGTAGACAAACGCTCCCTTTTTGACGTCATTCCATCTTGATAGTTGTTTTGATACTGTCTTGGGAACCGACGAAGATCGACGAAGATGTGGTCGTTGTTGTGGTCGTTGTGGTGGTGGTGGTGGTGGTGGTGGTGGTGGTGGTGGTGGTGGTGGTGGTGGTGGTGGTGGTGGTGATGGTGGTGGCTGTTGTTGCTGCTGTTGTTGTTGCTGTTGTTGTTCTTGATGTTTAGCTTGCACCCAATATCACCACCTTCAGCTTCACTAGCCACATCATGTTGCGCAGGCGCCGACGGAACTAACATTGCTTCCAAGTACGTCACAGCTTCATTGCTGGTATAATCGCCGGCGTCGGAGCCGACAAAAGGAATCTCCGTCCCGTCTAACGTCTGCTGCGTAGTACCGTCGTCCAGAATGCTCTCCGACATCTCGTTTTTCACCTTATCCATTCGTTTCGTCATGTTAATTTCGACTCACTGAAAGTGTCAACTGTTGTAGATCAGTCTCATAATTTATCCCGTCAACACAGTGCGTATGTGCCGTGAAACACAGTGCCGTGAAACATTTTTGATATCCAGTTAATACTATTTTTGCATTTTACAGCCATTTGTAGGTGTTGACGAGATAAATAGAATAGCAGGTTAGTGCCGTGAATGGGAAAACATATCTGGCGCGGCACGGAAACGGGATGTGCTCGGCAGAGCCTCGCCCATCCCGTTTCCTGAGTCTTGCCAGACATTTTTTTCCATTCACGGCACTAACCTACTTTTCTCTATCTATTTTCCTTATTTCTGAACCAAAGTATATGTTGTGACCACTCATTTGAACCGTCTCGGCGAGACGGTTCAAATGAGTGGTCCGGTTCAAATGAGTGGTCACAACATATAATTCTGATGAGAAATAAAGAAATTCTTGAGCCTTGCCAGATATTTTTTTCCATTCGCGGCACTAACCTACTATTCTCTATCTATTTTCCTTATTTCTGAACCAAAGTATATGTTGTAAACATATAATTCTGATGAGAAATAAAGAAATTATAGAGCCTTGCCGGATATTATTTTCATTCACGGCACTAACCTACTATTCACGGCACATACGCATTCAGAGCTCCAGATAAGGAGTTAGTAATTGAGTATTGTCACTTTTTGTCATCATTTCTTAAGCAATTGGGTATTTCAAAATTTTAATTGGGTAAAATAAAATCACACTACTGTTTACACATCCACAGACAGCAATTATTGAATAGTTGGCTTCGAAATGAAAACATGTCTTGGCATTTCTAGAATTGTCTCCTTGGAGACAATTATAATGAAATACCAAGATGTGTTTTCATGGTAAATAAGAAAAATATGCTATATTTGCGGTATGTTTATTGTTTTCCGCAGCATGATAAAAGTACCATAACTTTTTTATTGCTTTTTGATACTCGCTACTTCTGATTTCAAGTGTTTTTTTGACAATTTCAATTGAGTATTTAAGCAAATACGCAGCTTATCTGGAGCTCTGTATATTATACAAATACTGCCCTTGAATGAGGGGAATATTGTGGATTATCTCCCAGAGGAAGCAGTATATTGTTTTCGAGGGGAGATAATCCACAATATTCCCCTCAACCAAGGGAGTATTTTCCTTTTTATGAATTAACGAATAAAATCACTAATCGCGAACTTTAAACAGACCAAATGTTCATACTGCAATAATTCCAGCACACAAATATTTACACAATTCCCTAACATTTGATTGGTCCGTAGCAAGTCTCCGTCCAAAATTTATATCCCAGTAAACTCCCATGCCGAACTACTTTCCGTAACCGTCAGGCGCAGTTAAAATAATTCTTAAGAAAACGGAAAATAAACACATTTTCTTGATGAATTTATTTCAAATGCTGGAATTATAAGGAGTGAATAGCATTGTTGTGGAATTTATCGGGGATATAAACTTGGAAAAGTCGCGGGAATACTGGACGAGGCCTTCCGGCCTTCGTCCAGTATTCCCGCGACTTTTCCAAGTTTATACCCCGATAAATTCCACAACAATGCCATTCATTCCTATAATAAATGTTTTAGTACTTATTTTTACGTTGCATATTCTGATAGTTTCAACAAATATGTAAATAACCACATTTTATTTTACGTCATTGTTTCGCATTTCATAGAACAGCGACGTTGCCGGTCAATAGCGTGACGTTATTGACAACGACGATGAATGTCGTGTATTTTAATGACGTAAAACAAACTTTAACGAATCAACAACGTCGCGCGACGTCACGTGGGGCTAATTGAATGCACTGGGATAAAACCGCAATACGTTGAATGTGCGTTTCCATTATGAATGTAAGGACATTGTAAATATTTTTAATTACAACGCAGTGCGTATGTGCCGTGAAACACGGTGTCGTGAAACATGTTTGATACCCTGTCAATACAACCTAATCACTGCGTATGAATATGTGCGGTTGTCATACTAGTCGATTCTCCGAGTCTTGAGGATGCGGCTGGGGTTATATTTTTTTGTATTTTAAAGCTATTTGTAGTGTTGATGGGAGTATGTTAGTGCCGTGAATATGGTTTCCCATTCACGGCATTAACCAACTAGTCTCTATTATCCCGTCAACACAGTGCGTATGTGCCGTGAAACATGGTTCCGTGAAACATTTTTGATATCCTGTCAATACGACCTAATAACTGCGTATGAACATGTGCGGTGGCTGAGGTTATTTTTGTTGCATTTTAAAGCCATTAGTATGTGTTGACGGGATAAATAGAATAGTAGGTTAGTGCTGTGAATGGTCAAAATATCTGGCGCGGCACGGAAACGGGATGTGCTCGGCAGAGCCTGGCCCATCCCGTTTCCTAAGCCTTGCCATATATGTTTTCCCATTCATGACAGTAACCTACTATTCTCTATCTAGTATACCGAATATTGAATATGAACATTATTGAAATCGTTATTTCCGAAACATAAGCAGAAGCAAAATGCTTGTTACCTGGAGACGCCACCATATTGTTTACGAATTCTGGGCTGGTATCCGGTTTCTATTGTATTAGTACACCATGTATGTCACGAACCGGGTACCATCCCATTGTCCAGCCATAATTCTGCTGTTTCCGTAATTGCGCTTCCGGTGTGTTTTCCTGGCTTTTCTACGTATAGCTAGCTACATTATATTATATGTTCTACTTTGCAGTTTGCGTTCGTTGTCAAACGCCACAAGAGGTGAAACTGGCTGATGGCTTGAACACACAAAAAATGCAGAGCTGGTCACTCCATAATCCATATAGTATACAGTAACGAGGAAATGTTAACATATGTTATACACATATCCCATTACAGTTAGCAAGCAAATATGTTTAAACCATATAATGATTAGGGGTATGACGGGTCATTAAAGGTACAGAGCTCCAGTTAAGATGCGTAATTTGACCAAATATTCGAGATATATTTCTTAGTTCTTCACCAAAAATGGCAATTTGGGAGTTCTTTAGAATCGTCTCAATGAGACGATTCTAAAGCACTCCCAACATGCCATTGTTGGTGAAGAAATAACAAAATTGATCAACAGTTGATCAAATTACGCACCTTAAAGGTACATGCCCACTCAGTAGGCACAACATGTTCTTTATATCAGTGACATCATCTGAGACATTTTCGGGCAAAAGGAACATTCATTCAAGTTAGCGCTTCATGACACATGCTGGTGTTTTGCAATCATGAGAAGTCATTGTAATCTGAGATACATAACAGCGAAACACATAGAGAATACCAGGCTAGTGTCTTTAGAGAATACCAGGCTTGTGTCTTTTGATATCAAAGAATACCAGGCTAGTGTCTTTTGATATCAAGTTTATCAGGCAAGGCTATGAAACGCGTAGGAATTCCGAGGCTTGCCGAGGAATTCCTACCGTTTCCGAGCCGAGCCTGAAAATAAACTGATATCAAAATACACTAGCCTGGTATTCTATTTATCAGGTAACGTTTTATGCTCGAAAATGACCATAGATGACGTCGTTATCTATGGACAGAACGAGGACTTGTTTACGTTGCGTCATTACACTGACGTCATTCGGTAACGTCACGTGACGTCAACAGACCAATGGAACGTCAGTTTTCACTTTGTTGTAACCCGGATGTTGATATCAGGTCAATGCCTGATACAACAATATGTTATCAGTCAGTACGTATTCGGCCAATGCAGGGCAGGTTACCTGATAAATCTACGTTACAGGTACATGCCCACTCAGTAGGCACAAACTGTTCTTTAAATAAGAAACATTATCTGGGAAATTTTCTGGCAAAAGAAACATTCATTCACCATTACCACACATATTGATTGGCATTATTATACATTTGATATCACACGTAAATTTCCACACTGATATCAGGGGCGATAGCCGTGTTTCCTTAAAATGTTAACGGACATTACTATTTATTCTCTGTATTTATTTGTTGATGTGCAATGATCATACTTTATAATCACAGGTTGAAGTAACGGACCGAGGTCTATAAATACATTAAATATGCATAAAAGCATCAATAAATGAAAACATTTATTTTTTTACCCCCTCCATCTAATCATTATAACGAAGGTGTCCAACTTTTTAATAGGCCGAACCCGGACGGGCTCGAGACAACGGACTCTCACGAATCGTCAACCGAGTTATATCATTGTCGCCTATTGCAGATGTTGGGACAATGTTAGTATTCCGCAACGATATATTCCCCATTGCGCTATGTCAACGCATTTTCGAGCTATCGATTGTTTTGTTGTAAAAACATTATCATCATTGCTAGGTCGGGAAAGAACGGACACATTTCCGAGGCCGATACTGCTATATAAAGGAGTAAACATCGGGTTGAAAATACAGGTATGCGGACGCCGAGAACCCGATACGTGGGAGCTTCACCTGGGCCAGAAGCTGGCACTGTGTACCACTGTTGATTGTTTCGCATGATACAGACGCATGTGAAAGTGCAACAATTAATACATTTGTACATGTACTTCATGTGTACAGGCTCATGTGGGCTAACACATGAAGTTAAACTAAATAGATTAAGACAAACCCAATCTGAAAAAGTCTACATATTAGTATCAGGCTGTAGATATAAATATACGACAAGTGATCTCTCCCCCATCCAATGGGTATGTACTCGATCGGAACTGGCCCGGGAAAGTCTATCTGGTATGGATTGCCTTATCGAGGATTAGTACTGGGATATTAACGAGACGATATGTACAGGCTCGTAGGGGCTAATACATGAAGCTAAACTAAATAAATTAACGCAAACCCAATCTCCAAGCAAAACATAGTATAACCAGTATGACAACCAATATATTCGACAATACATAGATGTATATATATATATATAGATTACCTATGTAATAATAAATATACATATCACTGCCCACCCCTCCCTCTGTACCATACACAATTCCGATGACACCATATACACGGACTAGGACAACTTGCAACCTCTACCCCAACTCCCACTGACCAATAATCGTCTTCCAATACTGGCGACCGCATCCTATACTTTTTTTTGTTTTCTTCTTCTTCTTCAGAGGTTAATGATGGCAGCCAATCGCCTCCTGTTTAACCCTTAAGCATACATGTTCTCTTGTTTTAAAAGATATGTTGTAGAACCAAATGGACATCGTTGCGGTGTGGCCGGGCGCCGGGTACTCCGGTTTCCCCACCATTCATCTCACGGAGTAACGCAGAATAGACCGGAATTGGCCGCCCGCATTACTATTATTAAACATTATTGACTGTAATATGCATCGTCTGAAATCAAATTTCACATTTTGGACCATGACCGGCGGTATGGTATGGGCCACTCACTAATATATGGGCAATTGCTATACCGCCTTGTATTATCTTCTCTTTTTCTTTCGTCTTCAGAATATGTGAAACACATTGTCATATAACCAAATAGTAACAGATAAACGCCGCACCTGAACTCGAATAATAGCAAATCGTATATAACGATAAGCCGCGAAACGACAGTAGCTGGGCCCGAAAACATATTACATCATTCTTTGCATAACCAAATATCGATCATTCCCAGCCTGATATGTTATGCCTTGACCAATCGTCAAATATCATCATTATATAGGATAACACTGTTACGGCTGAATCTCCATATATCACATGCACTCACACTCAGCCTTTTTCACGGTCTTACATACCGGCTTCGTGCGATAGGAGAATGAACTAGGTAGGTTAAATTAACCGCCTCATTGCCTCATTCATTTAATGCACATATTTCGACTGTATGGCAGATATTAGTAAATTCGGAAACAAACGGGCCAACGGTCATTGGCCTGCCACTTTTGGGTTCAAATGCCCGGGTTTGGAAGGTCCTCGAGCCAATTCCTACCCTTAAATATAAGATAAAAAAAAATAAAATAAAAGGTTGAAAATACACTTTTACGTCGTCCCGGCCCGTAAAGAAACATTTCGCATAGAGAAAACATTGTTTCCAATCGAACATTTGATCAAACCTACATGTATACCCGTCATGAGCGTCACGACAGACAATTTAATCGCACAGACATTTCTATCATTTCTCGGGAAGCCATTTTGTATAAACATCGTGGGACAGGTTTATTCGCCGGAACTCGTACACTTACTATGTGGTAAAAAAATGGAACTTTTATAAACGGTTATAATTCATATTTTATAATACCTATGTTGATGGTAAAAGTATCAAGTTAAAGGTATGTCTCTCTACTCCGATTTCAAGTTTTGTCAAAATATTTTTTGGCAGCATATGAGAATTGTCCGTGGGGTCAAATTTTATTTTTGACCGAATATGGTCATGTTATATATCAAATCGAAGGTATCAACGAGGCGATCACTCTGGTGCATTTTTTTGTCGAAATCGGATGGCTATGTCATCCAAGATGGCCGCCGAAAGGTCAAAAGGTCGTTCTTTTATTAGAGATTTCAAAATTCTTCTTCACATGAACCGCGTGGCCCATGGTGGCCAAACTTTAAAGTTATGGTCCATGGGTGAAGCCTTTTCAGATTTGTTAAAACGGAGGTTATCGCTGATCCAAGATGGCCGCCGTCTAAAAAGAGCATAAATTCTTAAACAATCTTCTTCTCATGAACCGCTAGCCGGATTTCGACGAAACTTGGTAAGAATGATCGATGTACAATGCTCTTTCAAAGTTGTTAAAATGGTGACTCCGGGGTCAAGGTATCACTGTGCTAAATATAGTACACATCGGCCAGGGGGTATGCTTTAGTAGTCCGGTATAAAAAAATAGTGCAGACGTTTTGAGGCCACAGACCCAGTTTGCTTGTAAATCCTGATCCATTACAGCCCAATTTTACTTGAGAAACATGTTGGGGTGTTTTTAACACCAGTTTCCAGCATATTTATAGCATTTAAAAGAAATTACTGAGCCTGCTTGTCACGTGATGTGAACACTACGTCACATGACACTTTGATGATAAACAATATGGCGGACAGGACAATGTTGAAATTTTATTTCTTGGGAGTAAGTGAACATATTGTTTAATTAGTGAAAATCCGGTGCAGACAGGTTGCAGGTTATGAACAGGTAGGTTCCACAGCATCCATACGAATAGTGAAAGTGTGAGAGAATGGCCATATTTGGAGGAATCGGTTAAGTTGTATAGTAAAACTAATTGGTGGTTGCTAGCCTCAAAACTGGGCGTGACCCGTGGGGTAAAATTGGGGTAAAATTTTATTTTTGACCGAATATGGTCATGTCTATATCAAATCAAAGGTATCAAAGAGGCGATCGCTTTGATACATTTTTTTGTCGAAATTGGATGGTCATGTCATCCACGATGGCCGCCGAAAGGTCAAACGGTTGTTCTTTTATTAGAGATTTCAAAATTCTTCTTCACACGCACCTCGTGGCCCAAGGTGGCCAAATTTCACAGTTATGGTCCATGGGTGAAGCCTTTTCAGATTGGTTAAAACGGAGGTCGTCGCTAATCAAAAATCTTCGTTCTCATGAACCGCCAGCTACGCCCATTTTTTACCCCTGGGTCACCATTTTAACAACTTTGAAAGAGCATTGTACATCGATCATTCCTACCATGTTTCGCCGAAATCCGGCTGGCGATTCATGAGAAGAATTAAGAATTTATGCTATTTTTAGACGGCGGCCATCTCGCCTTCCGCTTCTGGAAATATATTTTGCTGTAATCCGAATTATAAAACGCAGGTAACGCAGGGCGACTTTCCCCGTGTTACAGACAGAACATTCGGGTTAGTTTTGCTCATGCGTGTTGATGAGATCATGAAGCAAAAATGCGCGATCTTCCATCTCTGGGGGAGAGGTTGCGAAAAAGCAAGATTGGATAGGATAGAATCTCGTATTTTCGTCTCGCAATCTCGTGATCATACTTCACATTTTCGCGATCAATATATGCTCGATATCGCGAGAACGCGATATTGTAAAATGTTTGACCCCGGGTCACCATTTTAACAATTTTTACATCGATCATTCTCCCCCAGAGATGGAAGATATGAATTATAACCGTTTATAAAAGTTCCGTTTTTTTACCACATAGTAAGTGCACGAGTTCCGGCGAATAAACCTGTCCCACGATGTTTATACAAAATGGCTTCCCGAGAAATGATAGAAATGTCTGTGCGATTAAATTGTCTGTCGTGACGCACATGACGGGTATAAATGTAGGTTTGATCAAATGTTCGATTGGAAACAATGTTTTCTTTATGCGAAATGTTTCTTTACGGGCCGGGACGATGTAAAAGTGTATTTTCAACCCGATGTTTACTCCTTTATATAGCAGTATCGGCCTCGGAAATGTGTCCGTTCTTTCCCGACCTAGCAATGATGATAATTTGTTTACAACAAAACAATCGATAGCTCGAAAACGCGTTGACATAGCGCAATGGGGAATATATCGTTGCGGAATACTAACATTGTCCCAACTTCGGCAATAGGCGACAATGATATAACTCGGTTGACGATTCGTGCGAGTCCGTTGTCTCGAGCCCGTCCGGGTTCGGCCTATTAAAAAGTTGGACACCTTCCCTATACTGATTAGATGGAGGGGGTAAAAAAATAAAAACAAATTCTTCATTTATTGATGCTTTTAGGCATATTTAATGTATTTATAGACCTCGGTCCGTTACTTCAACCTGTGTTTATAATATGTCGAAAATAGCTTTGCTTTCAGGTGACGCATTTAATTTATTTAAATAATTAAAAACTACCATGCTCCATTTGCATATGAAAATAGCCTGATACCACCGCGAGTCACAATCAGTAAAATAAATATTACTAAATTTACGTATTGGTATAGTATACGTGCATAGCGGGCACTTGTATGTTTTAGAATTGGTGAAATAGTGACACAATTATAGAACATTTTGTACCTACAGAGCGGACACCGGTTTATGGGGGTTCCACTGTACTATTAGTCAAACAATGCACTTTTTTGTATTGTTAGAGGACAGTGGCATACATGACCCATTATAGTAGTTTATCCCGTCAACACAGTGCGTATGTGCCGTGAAACACGGTGCCGTGAAACATTTTTGATATCCAGTCAATACCATTTTTGCATTTTACAGCCATTTGTAGGTGTTGACGGGATAAATAGAATAGTAGGTTAGTGCCGTGAATGGGAAAACATATCTGGCGCGGCACGGAAACGGGATGTGCTCGGCAGAGCCTCGTCCATCCCGTTTCCTGAGCCTTGCCAGATAATACTATTTTTGCATTTTACAGCCATTTGTAGGTATTGACGGGATAAATAGAGTAGTTGGACACCTTCCCTATAATGATTAGATGGAGGGGGTAAACAAATAAAAACAAATTCTTCATGTATTAATGCTTTTAGGCATATTTAATGTATTTATAGACCTCGGTCCGTTACTTCAACCTGTGTTTATAATATGTCGAAAATATCTTTGCTTTCAGGTGACGCATTTAATTTATTTAAATAATTAAAAACTACCATGCTCCATTTGCATATGAAAATAGCCTGATACCACCGCGAGTCACAATCAGTAAAATCAATATTACTAAATTTACGTATTGGTATAGTATACGTGCATAGCGGGCACTTGTATGTTTTAGAACTGGTGAAATAGTGACACAATTATAGAACATTTTGTGCCTACAGAGCGGACACCGGTTTATGGGGGTTCCACTGTACTATTAGTCAAACAATGCACTTTTTTGTATTGTTAGAGGACAGTGGCATACATGACCCATTATAGTAGTTTATCCCGTCAACACAGTGCGTATGTGCCGTGAAACACGGTGCCGTGAAACATTTTTGATATCCAGTCAATACTATTTTTGCATTTTACAGCCATTTGTAGGTGTTGACGAGATAAATAGAATAGTAGGTTAGTGCCGTGAATGGGAAAACATATCTGGCGCGGCACGGAAACGGGATGTGCTCGGCAGAGCCTCGCCCATCCCGTTTCCTGAGCCTTGCCAGATAATACTATTTTTGCATTTTACAGCCATTTGTAGGTGTTGACGGGATAAATAGAATAGTAGATTAGTGCCGTGAATGGGAAAACATATCTGGCGCGGCACGGAAACGGGATGTGCTCGGCAGAGCCTCGCCCATCCCGTTTCTGAGCCTTGCCAGATATTTTTTCCCATTCACGGCACTAACCTACTGTTCTCTATTTAACTGTTTAATTGTAGATTAGAAGATCTTCCGATAAAACCGGCTTCATAGATTATTAGATCAACCTAAACTCGGATATCTGCACTGGAGAAAGGCTAATGTGACCGACTCAGGGCTGATTCACATTCATGAAACAATAAAACATTGGGTGTATACCACGTACATGTTCATGTCATAAAATGCCCCGGCCCATTTTGTTGAGCTCGCCGTGGCCGCAGTAAAACTATATATTATATACGTATATATAACAGACTGACGTACGCATGTAAACACGTACATTTATATCACACTGTTTTGATGTATACTTTATTGAACGATTGTGGTGCAGCTGATCATAATAAGCGAACAATATACTAGCTATTTTCAATTGGCTAACTGTATAATCGAGCCCGGTGCCCACGGAAGCCTACATTGGTAACAGCTCGGAACCCTGACATGGTGGACCGTAAAAAATAATTAAATGTTAGATATAAATGACCACGGACAGATGTAGGGACAGACGGATCTTCAAGCGAAACGCAAGCATGCATGTTTCCATCACGTGCCAACGCAGGGTGGGGCAGGTGTAGTTCTAAGTAGTTGTAGTATGTGTACACAAAACAAAGGATATTGAAAATATCACACTACAATTATAATTGCATTGTAATATTTTCAATATCCTTTGTTTTGTGTACACATACTACACGAGAGTATTAGCACATGACTCTTTAAACCCTAAATAACTGCAACAAGCTGTCATGTTAATGTTCTGACCAATCAAATCATTATACAATGGTTTTCAGACTAGTCCATTTTAAAAATCGTTGTTTTTTTCTGTAAAATATGAACATTACTTGCAAAAAGTGCAGATCCCGGTGAGACGGCTCGTTACGATCTACCGTTTGCAAACACCGCTTCATAGGTATACGTATTGTGAAAGCTTTATGCAGTTGATAGAGATCAATATGAGCAATGCCCATATAAACATCCGTTTCTTTGGCCCTTCTTACAGTAGCGCTTTTCTGCAGGTCAACTATACGTACTATACCAATACTATACGTATACTATACCAATACGATATGTTTTCTATACGATATGCATATAATATAAACGTACGATGTTTATGCATGTGTATAATTCTGGTACGTTTGTATCATACAAACATACCAGATTATGGTATATTCATACCATATCCGTACGGACATATCGTATATACGAACGGATACCGTATTTTTGAATAATATTCGTATAGTACGTTTGTACTATACGATGATACGGTACAAACATACCAATAGTATATAATCATACGATATGCTCATTAAATATATCAATACTATACGATTACGATATGTATACGATATTAGTATATACAAATAGGTAAGGAGCAGAAAAGCGCTACTGTATGTGGTTTTCTACGTCTGGTAATTTAACCTACTTACTTTGTATACAACGGTAAACCCTATCAATTACCGTAGCCAATCTCTCTTCCAGGACGTGATTATAGGCGTATCAAATACCCGATTGTGAAATTAACACCGCGTCACTTGCAGGCTACGCGCAAACTGACAATAGGTTTTCAGCTGTGCTAACGTAAGCAGTAAGTAATTGTCTTTTCAAATGGACAAAAGGCGAATGCTTCCCTTTGATCTGCAATAATGTACTACATGTCCGTGCAAAAACAGTTGAAATGGCCATTTTGACACAAATATATTATCAAATTCGCGACGGAACCTATCATGTATCCAAGCCAAGTGATTTGTTTCAAAAATATGTATTAGAAATTGTCATACCGAACATAATATGGCTCGTCGGGTTAAAATGGGGAATATTCACTTTGCGAACAGTGTAGAGTTAGATCAGTATGCACATCCGCAGTCTGGTCAAAACCATCACTGATAAGCTACCAGAAAGTAAAACAATATTTCATTAAAATATGTCTGGCAAAAATATGAGTATAGTGATTATGAGAAGAATATACAGAGGATATTCATATTTTTGCAACGAATATGACATATATGTTCATCGAGTGGTGTGGAATGTCCATATTTCACGAGTGCCGTTAGTACCACAATGGTGTATTGTCTGAAAGCACAAGCATAACGTAAGGTAGTATGGAATGGCAAACAGCGTTGCACACTGATCAGACTGCACACATGTGCTCGCTGATATGTTGCTACAATGGTTGAACATAAATATGAACCAATTATTGTACTTGTACGAAATACCACAATGGTGCATTGAGTAAAACGTGCTGTAGATCCTTGTTCTTTATGAATGACACTCGCACAGACATAGTGCAATGTTATAGAGAATAGTAGGTTAGTGCCGTGAATGGGAAAAAATATATGGCAAGGCTCAGGAAACGGGATGGGCGAGGCTCTGCCGAACACATCCCGTTTCCGTGCCGCGCCAGATATGTTTTCCCATTTATGGCACTAACCTACTATTCTATTTATCCCGTCAACACCTACTGGATATCAAAAATGTTTCACGGCACCGTGTTTCACGGCACATACGCACTGTGTTGACGGGATAAATATGGGATTGCAACATGTGTAGACCCTGATCCGGTTGCGTACATGTATGCGCTCGTTGATCTTGAGATATACATGATTCCATTCTTATATTCCAAACCATAATAGTTTGTTTATGTGTTAATGATCAGAAATCAGTTTGCCACACTGTGTTCACGTCTCCCGCAACGCGGAATAATTGTACCAATCAGATGATAAACGAACGTTAGTGTATGTGTAGCCAGCGTTGATCCTTATCATGTAGCACCGCTACCGCTACAATAGACGGTTATTCATTGAAATAAAACGGTTATGTTGAGTCACTTATGGCGACCAGTGTCGTCCTTGATCGGACTGTACTGATCCTGGGCTCGGTATGGGGCTACGCCGATCATACACATTGTATAAAGTCCATTATCTCAGCGGCCAGCCAAATTATACTCATGGTGACTTATACAATATACAGACGGCATTTTAATAATGCAGTGTATTTAACTTTCTCCGACAAATATTTAAATTCACTTCTACCGTGATGTATCTCAATATCAATATAAACGACAACATACAAACTACATGTACTTACAATGTATAGCAGAAACTATATCAATAAATCCTTGTGTATATATATTAATGCCAGTGCACCATGTACCTCAGTAGACTGGCTGTTCAGTAATCAGACATGTAGAGTTGTACCGCTTTGAGCTGGCGCGTTATTATTGTAAATATTATAGTAAACACTTGCTATTTTTAAATAGTTTACGTCATATATTGTAGACATGGTATTTGTATACCAGCGCAAACGCATTAACATTCGATAGAATTGCTAATAATAGAAACATCGTTTAGTGATCTAGTGCTCTGCTGTTTGGTGATCGGACGGTCGTGAGTTCGAATCCTGCCAAAGGTATACATTTTTATCTCGCTTTTACTATTTTGGCGCCAGAGGTAACGCACACATCCCGAAACAGTCTTGCATTAAATTTTACACAACATTGTAGAACACTTCACTTTGAACCTAATCATTGTGAATGCATTCTGCACATTCGTGTGTTATTGTGAAAGTCCACCTCGCCTCACTACAAATGCAAATATGTTACGGAGGACACCCATATCCAACTTTCGCGGCCACCTTACCTGTAGAAAGTCTGCATCATTAGCGGCGAGTTTTATATGTAATTATATAGGAGACTATTACCATTTCTTACATAACTTTTAAACTACACAACCGATTAAAGCACATTCAAGTATTGTACTTTATGATGATGTTTCGATAGTGTTTTTAAAATAAAAATATTTTGGTCCTTTTTAGCTTTAAACATAGTCGGTAGTTTTTATATGATTTATATAGCAAATTGTGATTTTTCTTCTCGATTTTCGTTGGGAAAATTGCAAAATCTCTTTTTATAAGAATAGTGACAAAACATGCACAGGTATTTTCAATTAGCTCATTCATTTTTCTATCTATTGATACAAAAATTATGTTTGTAAGTTAATATTATTTTGGTCCTAATTTGATAATAATAATGACACCATCTGTTTTCATTTTCCAGTTAGCGTATCACGGAAATCTTCGGCAATTTCCGTGATATTCGTTGAAACGGGCACCTGCTTACGGTGCTTAGCGGCGGTGGGACGATTGTATGTTACCCGAGGCATGACCGTGTTGTCGGTAAAAGTATTTGTGAACAAAGTAACAAAATTAGTCTTTGATTTTCACGTACTTTCAAGCTAATAATTGGAGACGAGTGTGTTTGTCACCGAAATATTAATCGCTCATATTAAACACTGCTGATTATCTAACAAATTACACCGTTAATCCGAAACTAACGTCACGGTTGCCAATTAAAAGCAGTTAATTAGTACATGTAACTGCCGTGCAAACTGTGTTTTTTTAGATGCCGACAAGACTACTCAATTAAGAGACAATTCTTCACACGTCTGTATCTTCATACAGACATACGATCTATGGTAGAAGGCATGGCTTCATCTCTCAGACCACGTTCTAATGTTAGCTACACAATTCTAAATGAAGGAGATTATGTTGTGGTTGACATTCATCCGGTCTGATCATACTTTAATATGTACACTAGTAATACAGATGGTGACAACTTATAGAATATTGAGTCCCAGTACTGACTAAATAACGTACAGTACAAGCCCTGATCAGATTGTACTGGGACACAGTATTGTATAATTTGTCCCAGGATTCTGCTACCGCCCCACTCGCGGCTGTGTAAGTAGTCAAGACTTCACAGCGAAAAGTGCAAACCCTGATCAGACTCGTATGCATGTACATTACAGTGATTACAAAACAGTATACATTTTTTGTTGATTTATTACAGCTCATTCCGTACCTTTATGGAGCATAATAAAATAATTTTCGCAATTATGTAATTGTCAATATTTCAACTAGAAGTAATTTATATAATTTGCACTTGTTATTCTGTGTTCAGTATACAGCTATACATAATTATCGGTAACATGGTAATTATAATTTACTTTTGTTGTCTACGTTATAAATGTTGGTCAACTATGCAGTATGAAATTATCTATGCTTGAGCATAATAAAATAATTTTCGCAATTATGTAATTGTCAATATTTCAGCTAGAAGTAATTTATATAATTTGCACTTGTTATTCTGTGTTCAGTGTACAGCTATACATAATTATCGGTAACTTGGTAATTATAATTTACTTTTGTTGTCTACGTTATAAATGTTGGTCAACTATGCAGTATGAAATTATCTATGCTGGTTGTAAATCTGTATATCGCTCGCTTCTCCTGATAAACTATCCTATATTGTTTTATTACGTTAAATTCAGGGCAATATTAACGGGATTTAAATATATCATGTCTGTATGTCATATCATATTTGTATACTTTAAATGTTATACCTCAAGATAAACCTCAAGATAAACTGGATTAGTTTTTACTGATATTCATGCGCAATCGAGAGCACTTAATATTATCTCCATTCTTGAAGTAAATCACATTTACACATCAGCGTCCATTGTTTACCCTGTGTACAGCCTTGTATATTGTCAGCTAAAAAATCAATATTACGCTTCTCCAAATGGGGAGAGGTGCACGAGAAAACATGTCCTGTTTGCAAATCCCACATAAAATAAGATTACCTAATAATGTTTTATTTCAACGTTAAAATTAAAATCCTTGGGATACCATCGATGTTGTTAGTCATTTATCCATATATATGTTGATGAAATTGAAACATGTCAAACACCGACCATTATTAGTTAACTGATGGGTGAGGAAGTCAACATGCCAACCATGTTGGTTTTCATGTGCATGCGCTACGTGTTGTTTTGACTGGCTATGTTGGACACTGGTAAACAAAACGGAACTTACAACTTTTGGAAGTCAAGTTGACTTGCTTGGTATACTTATGTGTCATGTTACTGGGAAAATGGGGCTTATGGTATTACTGACCATTGTAGATCCTGATCAAATAGCACGATCCTGTAGTCTAATAACGCTTGTTAGAAGTCCCGTTTCTCCAGTATCATACATGTATTATAAAAAATACACAGCAGAAAGATGGGCTAAAAAGTGGCAAATGGAATTTAACACCAAAAAATGCAAACACCTACACATTGGAAAAAAATACATCAACCAAACATACAAAATGCACTCAAACAGGGGTTTGACTGAAGTAACCAAGGTGATTAGTGAAATTGATCTCGGTGTCATAATCGACACAAATTTAAACTTCTCCGAGCACATTGCCAAAAAATAACAACAGCAAACAGAAATTTAGGAATAATATGCAGAACGTTCACATACTTAGATAGATAAATATTCTTAAACTTATATAAATCATTGGTAAGACCCCATTTGGAATATGCATCACCAGTATGGTCACCACTCTACAAAAAGGATAACATTTCAATTGAAAATGTACAACGAAGAGCCACGAAAATAGTGAGTAATTTAAATCACCTGCCCTACAATGAAAGGTTGAACACACTTGGAATCCCATCATTGGAATAGAGAAGACAAAGAGCGGACATGATCCAAGTGTACAACATCTTGGAAGGAATCGACAATGTAGAACAAAACCAATTCTTCACAAGAGCAACATACATAACAACGCGAGGCCACAGTCGAAAATTGTTTAAAAAAAAGAGCGCGTTTAAATATGCAAGCCAATAGTTTTAGCAATAGAATCATTGAAAACTGGAATAACCTGTCCGAAGATGTTGTTACTGCACCCTCCGTAAACGCGTTTAAAAGTAGACTGAACAAGTGGTGGCATAATCATCCAACGAAATTCGACCCATCATGTTACAACCAACTCGGTGCCAGTGAAAAGAACAATAGTACAAATGCGTCGATAGAAGTCGGAAGGCTTGACTAGACGTCTAGGAACAGTAAGAACAGTAAGTAAGTAAGATTACTGACCATTGTAGATCCTGATCAAATAGCACGATCCTGTAGTCTAATAACGCTTGTTAGAAGTCCCGTTTCTCCAGTATATACATGTATTATAAAAAATACGCACATTTTTACTGTTGGTATAAAGTGTCTATCAGTTGATAGCTATTTTGATAAAAATTATAAAATTGTAAAACAAAATTAAAATACAAATATATATTCTCAGTCGAGGTTTGAGACCTGTTCGAGAGATCAATTTTCTACTGTACTTGACATAAGTTCATCTTTATTTGATATCGTTAGAAATAATTAACGTAATTCCCTTTGTACGTCCACGGGAATTATAAATCTTGGTCAGACTACGTTAGTTTACAAATGTACTAACGCTGGTTGATAAAGCTGAGCTGGCCTATATTGCTCTGTTTTATTACCAGATGTGTGCGTTAAATTATGAGACCCTAATAAAAAGTGTTTCTCTTAAATTTGCTGTACGGCAAACATATTCTACTGATATAACTTTCAGCATATACTTTGTCTCATTTGATTATCTTTGACACAATTGCAACTTGCAATACTTAATATAATTTCATCTTTATTTGATATGGTTAGAAATAACTAACGTAATTCCCTTTTTACATACACGGGAATTATAAATCTTGGATCAGACTACGTTAGTTTACAAACTAGGATTACTTACGCTGGTTTTAACTATTTGTATCGTTGCATGTTTTCTCTTGATTTCACGGCAATATTAACGAGATTTCCACCGATTATCGAAACTAGTATTGGTGAAAGTGTCACAAATTATAAAATTGTCAATAAATGGAAATGTGTTGTTTTTATTTCCAGGGAATTAAGCCGAATCAAATCACCGCGAATTATTTACTGCAAACTAAACTAAACCTCATTGAATTATATTTGTACAACCAGGGTAGACCCCGTTCAGAATGTGCGGATGCGCAGCTTGATCTGGGTATACAATGGTTTCAATCGCTGTTTTGCATTACTCCATTAAGCTACATGTATATTGCCCGCAATATTAAGTTAAAAAAAAGTTCGCCAGTCTGAGAATATATATAACGAGTACATCGGTCATCTGTAATTATTTACGCGATTTAACGATTATTACTGCAAACTAAACTTCCTTGAACTTTATTTGTACAACCAGTGTATAATTATTTTCTGCTAACAAAACAGAATTTGTAATTTCAGCATAGACTTTGTCTTATTTGATTATCTTTGACATAATCGCAACTTGCAATACTTAATATAATTTCATCTTTATTTGATATGGTTAGAAATAATGTCGAAAAATAAACCTCTCACTTCAGACAATAAACAAATAAATAAATAAACATGGATGCATGTGGTTCATAATTACCATGTCAATTGTTGTTACATGTAATAACGATGCATTAAAAAGAAAAAGAAAACACAAAAACAATATTTAAAAAAAGATATATATAAATATAATGGCCAAATTGAGGATCGAACGCATGCAGTGAAAAATTAAAATCAAGTGCCACCGTTGGCCGCCAGTTTACCCACTGCTCCAGTATGAGAAACTGTTTTTGTCAATCGCAATATATATATCGATCATGACTATAGCGACGCGCCATAATAAACCGGGAAACACCTACAGGAATTCCATGTTTATTTATACCCCAATGTTTATATAAACAAAGCATGTAAACAACGCCATGTCAGGCTGGTATACTTATAGTAGTATTGTTATGTTATGTAACAGACTGCAATTTAAAAGTATTTATTAAACACCTACCCATAAAATACATAGTTATACGATGTACATACAATTAATATGTTCTCATCGATGAAATAAACAACTTCCGGTGAAAATACGACTACTTCCGCTATCTACATTCATAACGCGCATCTACAGTGCAACAGCGCAAATAGGCTGCAAATACACATTCGTTACCGTATACAGGCTAAAAAATGCTAATTTCCATGGAGCGGTATATAATAATTAGAATATTCATATTTTTGTGACATGTCCATATTTCACGAGGAATATGACATATGTTCATCTCGTGGTGTGACAATGTCCATATTTCACGAGTGCCATTAGGCACTCGTGAAATATGGACATTTCACACCACGAGATGAACATATATGTCATATTCGTTGCAAAAATATGAATATCCTCTATTTATTGGTTTCTCTACGATCGATTCAGTGTCAAACTGTCAATCACGTAATATTATCGTAATTTGAAAACACGTTTATGGGCAGCGCTCTATTCTAATGGACAGGTGCCCGCGATGGGGCCGGGCAACCAATAAGTTAGTTATAGTTCACATATCAAGTTTTTATTTAAATAAATAAACTAATTTCTTCACTCGCTACGCTCGCTCGTAATTAATCCATTAACCATTCAATGAACTATTACTTATTGTTCACATATTGAACTTTAAGGAACTGAATGCTGTGGTCGCTAGCGCTCCCTCGCATTTAATTCCTTAAAATTCCAATATGTGAACAATAATGTATACATGTCTATATACGCACGGATTTGGATCCACGTTGAAGTAATTCAGTTCATAGAGCTTAGATGTACGCGAGATAGCTGATTGACGCGAAAATCTGATGAAGTAAATAATGTGCAGAGTGCTATTTCATTTTTCTGAAAACAACTATATATTTATATGACATTTGCCACTTAATCGTACACTGAATTGATGAATTGTGATGTCATTAAAACAGTCGGTAATTCAAACATTGTACGATTTGATTTGATTTTATGTTTTTAACGGCCTGTCAAAAAAAAAATTCAGCCCTGAAATTAGAAGAACCCAACCTGGTGCCAGGTCTTCGATCACCACACCAGATTCACTTAGCCCCACTCCCAAAAAGAAATATAAATATTATACGAACTCATCTTCTTTCTATTGATTTTTGAGTTATTTCCTTTTGTATTTTCGCCCACTGATTTCTTGTACGGAGCATAACTGGGATATTTTGTTGGAATACTTTCATGAAACGTCACACATTCATAGACCATGGCGGCCCACATGTGTGTTGCGGTTAAGAATGACACCTCTCAATAATTGTTTAAGCTATCTCCAATTGTCGTTTCGTAGATTAATTTCATGTCACTTCAAAACTTGATTACTCTTTGAAACATTTTCATCATATTTCACACTTGCATAAACCACGGTGTCGCGTGCAAGAACGATAACTCTCACGTTACTAACATATTAGTTATATCCCGTTATTTTTTGACTTCCTGTAAGGATGTGTTGTGGCCTAGGTGTTAGAACACTTGAGTGATTGCAGTGATGGCGATAGTGACAGGTCGGGTGTAAATTTGCGCGCGGTAAATTGGATAGTTTAGTGCGTCATTCTCACTCCAAATGTGTTTTTTTCTATAAAAATACAAAAACAAATGTGTAGAATCACAAAACATTGGATTATATCTTAAAAAAAATACAACAAAGATGATTAATTGTGTTTTTTCTCGAGAACAATAGAAGCGGGCAAAGTGAACTGACATTACTGTGAACAAAGTGTGAGCTTTGGTCACTGTCAGGTGCAAGCCATAGGTGTACTACATATTGTGACAGTGCGTTATACCTGGATATTCAGTGGAATAAATTGTAAAAATATATATGGACATTATATGGAGTACGTCTAGTTAAAAGGTAATATTTATCTACCATTCTCCCAGTTGAAAAATCAACAACTAGCATGTCTCATTTGGCTTTGGAATCAGACCAACAATTGAGCGATGTCAGTGACATTGAAACAGTCTCGGCATCACAATCTTTGATACGAAAACGCAAACAGTGCGCGACCTCCCCAGCCGGCACCTTGGAAGTCCAGACGTTAAAGCGTCATAACTCAGTACCGGATATAAGAATCACGCCAGTCCGCTCAACAAAACGTGCACTAACGGCAACAAAAACGCCGAAGAGTAGGACTCCCAAATCTAAGCTACCCGCCTCCGCACCATTTCGCGAGATGTTCATAAGTACATTCAAGGACCCATCATTCCAAGAGGGTATCTCACCAATGATAGGCAACCTTGTGACCTCATTAATTGAACAGTCTATCAAACGGGCCGTTGACTCTGCCATCACAGGTGTGAGAAACGAAGTTGTAAAACCACTGGCAGAATCCAACGATAAACTAACACAGCTGGTTGAGGAACAAAATGTCATGATTCAACGACAGCAGTCCCGAATATCAGAGCTAGAGTCGGAGTACGACCTTGTATGCACAGAACTTGACGAGCTCAAGTTATCCGTGAATGACCTTGAACAGTATGGCCGCCGAAACAACTTGCGGATATCTAATATGATGACCGGCCCCCCTAACGCCACCGAAGCTGAGATAACCGAACACACTTTGAAGTTTATAAACGAGTCGGTATTAAAGGCGACACCTGGATCTGATATTGCACCCATAACCTCTGATCAGATCGACAGGTGCCACCCAGTTAGTCAAATGATTCGTGGTACGCGAAGTGTCCTTATCAAATTTGACAAATACCACACCAAACAGACAATATACAAGGCCAAAGCTAATTTAAAGGGCGATATCCACAAACGATACATCTCAGAAGATTTAACGCGCCACAACTACTCGGTAGTACAGGAATTAACACGTCTGAGACGATTCCGGGCATATTGTGTCATTCTGGACACGAGACGGAACGATCTACGCCAAACAGTCACCAGACGATCGACCAGCCAAAATTCGCACATAATATGACATCAACGACCTAATTGGGAGACAAAATCGACCCCCACCGCACGTTGTCCGTCGCGAGAGCGAACGCGAGCATATGAGTACTCACGACCCCTTACGCCAGTGAACGGGGTCTACACTGCCTGCCGTGCAGCCAGTATAACTATTCTCATTTCAACGCATTATGACTTGTTTATATATAACCATATTCGCGAAGAAAGCCGCCCACTTGGTGTTGGAGTACTGACCAGTCCGTCCTGGATCTCACATTTCGGTTTCGCAGTTAGATTTGCGATGAACATCGTAAACATGTAGTCAGCTGTTTTGGAATCCCATCCTTCCCTTCACATGCGATATTTCAATGTCCGAAGGGAAGCCGTCTGGGATCCTGCTTCCGCTTTAAGAAATGACAGACAGCGTACACCCTGATCTGAATATACATTCGGTTATATACTGATCTGGGTCTATACTGATTGTAAATCATGTATCATCCATTCATCCATTACTCGTCATGTCATGTCACGTCATTCTGCAACAAACCTGGCTGATGATCTGGTTTAAGAAGTGACAAACAGCGTACACCCTGATCAGATTATACATTCGTGTATATGCTGATCTGGGGATACACTGGTTGTATGTAAATCATGTATCGTTCATTTATCCACTACTCGTCATGTCACGTCATTTTTCAATAAACCTGGCTGATGTTCCATTTTAAGAAGTGACAGCGTTCACCCTGATCGAATTATAAATTCGTGTACATGTCTGGTCTGGGTCTACACTGGTTGTATAGCATGTATCGTTCATTCATATAATACTCGTCATGTCATGTCACGTCATTCTTCAATATATCTGGCTGATGTTCCATTTTAAGAGGTGACAAACAGCGTACACCCAGATAAGAATATGCATTCGTGTACATGCTGATCTGGGTCTACACTGGTTGTAATCATGTATCGTTCATTTATTCAATACTCGTCATGTCATGTCACGTCATTCTTCAATACACCTGGCTGATGTTACGTTTTAAGAGGATACAAACAGCGTACACCCTGAGAAGGGTGTACATTCGTGTATATCCTGGTCTGGGTCTACACTGGTTGTAAATCATGTATCGTTCATTCATACAATACTCGCCATGTCTTTTCACGTCATTCTTCAATAAACCTGGCTGATGTTCCGTTTTAAGAGGAAACAAGCAGCGTACACCCTGTAAGAATATACATTTGTGTATATGCTGATCTGGGTCTACACCGGTTGTAAATCATGTATCGCTCACTCTTCCAATACTCGTCATGTCATTTCACGTCATTCTTCAATAAACCTGGCCGATGCTCCGTTTTAAGAGGTGACAAACTGCGTACACCCTGATAGGAATATACATTCGTGTATATGCTGATCTGGGTCTACACTGGTTGTAAATCTGTATCGCTCACTCTTCCAACACTCGTCGTGTAGTCACGTCATTCTTCAATAAAGCTGACTGATGTTCCATTTTAAGAGGTAACAAACAGCGTACACCCTGATAGGAATATACGTTCGTGTATATGCTGATCTGGGTCTACACTGGTTGTAAATCATGTATCGCTCACTCTTCCAATACTCGTCATGTAGTCACGTCATTCTTCAATAAACCTGGCTGATGTTCCGTTTTAAGAGGCAACAAACAGCGTGGACCCTGATAAGAATATACATTTGTGTATATGCTGATCTGGGTCTACACTAGTTCTATGTGATAGAACGGCTGCAAATCTATTTTTGCAATCTGTTATTCTCTTTATTTGCACACCGTTCTATCTCTAAAGGCCAAAAACCGTTAGCAAAGTTCCGCCATGAATCGAGGGCGGAACGTATTCATCAAGTTTTTTAACTATTTTAGCCACAAATTGCTAAACCCATTTGTAATCCTGTTCTAGAAACCTTATTTAACAATATTACTGCTTACCGTGGCAAAATCGGCATGTATTTTGATCTTAAAACGTGGCTTATAACAGCATGGTACAAGCAATACAAATCTAGGTCACCCATTTACGAGTATTTACCATATTTTATCCCGTCAAGATAAGGTCATGTGTATTTTGCGAATTATTTAAACGAAATGAATATTACCGTAATTTGAAAATAGGCACTGCCTATCAACGGGCAAAAATATGTGATAACTGTTCATTGTATTACTGTAGGTTGGAAACATACCACATTTTATTCGGATTTATTGGTTGCTTGTTGGCTCTTTCAACAAAAACAGCACATGCTGTGGGGCTCCAGATAAGGAATAGGAGAGTTGGTACTTACTGCTACGCTATACTTGTGAACAAGTAAATTAGGTATTTAAAATGTCCTCTTTTAAAAAAACAACACACCTGATATTTTGTTTATTGGGTATTTCAATATGTTTTGTAAAATAATTAATTGATAAAGTTGAAAATAATTTCTAAAGTGAAGTTCCATGCCAACGTTTACTAAAGATGATTTGTAGGTTCAGATTGAGGCAGATAATTGATTGTTTTGCACGCTTTCTTCATATCAATACACTGTAGGCTGGTGGGACATTGTACTGTAGTTGTTGTTGTTATCATGACTGGCATACATTGATACATGTACCATGCCAAAAGTTCTGATATAATAACTTCAGAAATACCAGAGTCACCCACAGCTATATTTTCATTTGATTACAGTAAAATGTTTCATTTGATTATTAAAATAAATATTTTGTAAATTCCGCTTACATGGTCAATTTGATTATTTCAATAAATAATTTATTTTTTACAACTTACCACGATCTCTGTTGCATGTCTAAATGTTCACAATTGTCAATAGTTTATTATTGTCGTCTTCATACACAAGGAAACTTGTTTAGTTAGTTATCATTCACAATAGTTTGTTGACATTTACTGTATGTGTTGAATGCAACCACCATCTTTGCTTGTTCTGCTTGTCTTGGCTCATGTCTGGTCGGAGCTTTCCTTCTACATAATCTAGCCAATCACTGGCAAAACCTATAAATAGGAGTGCAAACTTGTAAGGCCCTAACAATGTTATCCTATTACTCACCGACGATAGTACCCATGGTCCGTTAATCGTTAGATATGATGATTTGAATGTGATTCTGGCATTATTGAATATTAATATTGGGTGTAAATATGACAATGCCAATATCCCATTACCCTACCCACTTTTTTCCCATTGCGATGTGATTCCCGACCCATGCTTCGTGATCCCTGGGCTGTGTGACCTCCCCACCCTTACTTCGTGCCCCCCTCCCACCCCCGTTATCTGATCCCCATCCCATCGTCATGAGTCCTAGCTGTTGTGTGTACTCCCTCCCACCCCTGCTGTCTGATTCCCGATCCCCGATTCGTGCACCCCTGCTGCGTGACTCCCCGCCCTAGCTTTGTGACCCTCCCATCCTTGCTGATTCATCCCCCACCCATTATTAGTGCCCACCTACTGTGTGACTCCCTACCATCGCTTCGTGTCCCCTCCCAGACCCGCTGGGTGACTCCCCACCCACCCAGTGTAATTCCCGCTGTTACGACTCCAACCCAACATTATTCCCCTCCCCCAGCTTCGTGAGTCCCGCTGTGTGACTCCCCACCCTAGCTTCGTGCCCACACCCACCCTTTATGTATCTGTCTGTGCCAACAGGAAATCATTTGGACAAGTTTCCTCATGTTTTTATTTTTTGTAATAATTGTAAAATAAATACAGTTTTAAACTAATGTGCATGACAGCCAAGTATATGCATAATTAATTGACAGAGTCATTGAGTGAAATATGCTGACAGTATGGGTACCTATGTACATCTATTAGTTGCTCAAAATGTTACCCTGATTTACATGTACGATCGGTAGTAGAGCTATAGTGCGGTCCACAGCATTCTCCTGTACAGTAGTCTGGAGCATAATCAGTGTTCAGTTTCCACAACTATATCAGAGGGTGATGGTGTAAATAGGCACACGCGCATAATGAACGGAGCTAATTGTGACCATAGATATTCAGGAAAATGGAGAGAACTGTAACTTTCATATTCCGTAGATTAGCCAATTTACACCATCAGCAATCATATGTACATTCTTTCAACTAATTGGAAAACAAACATATTCCAATTAACACTGAACATTTACGTTCACCAGGCACAGGACCTTTGTTTGTGAATTTGTGATTTTGTTTTCAAGACATAGTCAAGCGATCCATGATAATCAGTGGACATGACTTAACAGAAACAAGAAAACATTGCAAATGCGGTTTTATCGCACCTGTTCAGTTGTGTCACGGACTGTGCTATATTCACAGTCAAAATGTGCTCAAAGACCATCAGGGATGGAGAAAATAACTCAATAATTTTCAAAAACTTCCGGTATTTTACAACCTGCCAAATTGGCGATTAATTGCGCAATTAATTGATTGGTCGAAATGGACCAATCAATTATTGTCTTTCGTGTTTCAAGGGTCATAGAGGTTAATCCTACAAACCGCTATATAAGCGCTGTTCGTGCTATGTACCTGGTCAGCTTATTGCAGACTAATACAGTGATCACATCACATCACATCTCTCTCTTGCTCACTCGCTCGTACCCGGTAGGTTTCGTCCCCAAACTCGCTCATTATTCGGTCGCAAAATACCTTTTCCACATAATATATTCATTTTTCTCACTCTTGTTACTTGCCCTAACGCATTATATTTCGTGTTGTCTTCTTGTGTGTTCAAATAAATTGCTATTGAGCTAAACTATCGACAATTTATATATACGAACGCTTACGGTTTGGTGAAATTATTCTTCCAGAAACGTGTTTATTACGTTTCTGGGTGGATTTTTTCATCCTACTGACTTATCAATAAACCGTCAGCCTTTACGAACCTTACGATTACGGCCTTTGGTAGGTCCCTAAAGCGGCCTTGAACAACCGAAGTACTCGTTCCCCCACCACGCGAACCTACTACAGTACCATTCATACATGCAGCATAACATCATGATAAAGCTATAAATTGTTAAATTTAGTTTCATACACCAACGTCGCCCGCTATACATGTAGGTAGTGCCTGTTTCAATTTATTGTTGTTGTTATCTTACTAGTAGCTTTACATGCGCTTTCATTTAAAATCTAAAATAAAGAATTCGTTTCGTTAAAATTTAGATTTTTCTTTTTGTATTTATCCAAAATGGCAGGAGCTGGAAGTTTTGAAGACACCGGTTTCAATTTAAATCATTTATTCTATTAAGATCTACATCTACCAGGAAAGGATACTTGCATTAACACTTCAGATTTATGGTTTTATGAAATAGAGTAAGTTTTGGAGGTGGCAGTGGCATATTTTGAAATGGCAAAAATGCTAATGGGTTTTCATACCGATGAACAAAACTCAGCAACAACAACAAACACAAAGTTGCTGAGATTTTGTCACACAGAACTAGGTCTACACTGGTTGTAAATCATGTATCGCTCACTCTTCCAATACTCGTCATGTAGTCACGTTGTTCTTCAATAAACCTGGCCGATGTTCTGTTTTAAGAGGTAACAAACAGCGTACACCCTGATAATAATATACATTCGTGTATATGCTGATCTGGGTCTACACTGGTTGTAAATCATGTATCGTTCATTTATTCAATACTCGTCATGTCATGTCACGTCATTCTTCAATAAACCTGGCTGATGTTTCCGTTTTAAGAGGTAACAAACAGCGTACACCTGATAGGAATATACATGCGTGTATATGCTGATCTGGGTCTACATCGGTTGTAAATCATGTATCGTTCATCTATCCAATAACTCGTCATGTCATTTTCACGTCATTATTCAATAAACCGGGCTGATGTTCCGTTTTAACAGGTAACAAACAGCGTACACCCTGATAGGAATATACATTCGTATATATGCTGATCTGGGTCTACACTGGTTGTAAATCATGTATTGTTCATTTATCCACTACTCGTCATGTCACGTCATTCTTCAAAAAATCTGGCTGATGTTCCGTTCTGGGAAGTAACAAACAACGTACACCCTGATCGGATCATACATTCGTGTACATGCTGGTCTGGGTCTACACTGGTTATACACCATGTATGGTTCATTTATCCACTACTCGTTCTGTCGTTATGTCGTGTCACGTTTTTCTCCAATAAACCTGTATGTTGTTCCGTTTAAAGAAGTAACAAACGGCGTATATCCTGATTAGAATATACATTCGTGTATATCCTGATCTTGGTATACACGGGTTGTAAATCTTGTGTTCATTGCACACTACTTGTACTGTCACGTCACGTCATACTTTGATAAAACAAGACTGATATTTTGTTTTAAGAAGTAACAACAGTGTATACCCTGATCAGATCATGCATTCTACTTTGGTATAAATTATTTGTAAACGACGAATGGTTCATACATTCACTAGATGCTGTCATGCAACGTCATACTTTAATAAACTAGACTGGTGTTCTGTATTGAGAACTAACACACAGAGTGTGCCCAGATCTTATTACCCATCTGTGGGCTAAGCTTGTCTGGGCTCATACTGGTTTGTGAAGCATGTATGGCCGTTTTTCCCCTACTACTTGTCATGCATGTAGGGTCATTTTCCCCACTATTTGCATTGTCGCATCTGACCTGCACGGGATGTCCACTATGTAATGGTCACTCATGTAATTTATTGTTTACCTGTCACTTGATAGTTTCGAGATGAACGTGAGTGAATTTTGTTCCCAATACTGTGATACAATTGTGCTAAATCAAATGAAATGTATCGTTTTTACTCAGTGACACATGTGAGCGTTTTTTACGCCTGTATTATTATAGCAATACAGAAAGCATTATACTTCTGAATTAATGCATGATGACCAGGGGTGGCCTCTGGTCTGCTCGACACATGATCTGATCGGGGTCTATCTAATCTGTCGTTAACTGACTTATATTCAACACGGATTACCTTAGCAGTTTATATTGGATGGTGAGAGTGGCTCATTGAACTATCCATCCCGCCACATAAACACAATCACACGTTAGCAAAATGTATGTTACATGTGCGCTTTCATATCAGCTTGTTGCTGTTCTACTAGTCTCTGTGTTTCTTACTCGCTTTGTCCTCTGTCTATCAGTCAAACTTTTTTGTCGTGGGCTGAATGTCACTATTATATGTGCATGCACTATATTTGGGGGGACTTGAGAAGTAATACATATTATCCGGTGTGGTTGGATGAGGTTGGCAATGTGGACACCTATGGCGGCCATCCACCTAGCTGATGTAACTAAAAAGCCGAATGGGTAATGATATAACTTCCTGGAGGGCTGCCATAGGTAACTTTAATTGTAGGAAACGTCCGATATGCATTGCGTCTACAATATATTTAAATATTTTCAATATATTATTGAATGTTTTAACGGATATAGGTAATTGTTTGACTAAACTAGCTAATTGTATGAGGCCCCAGAGATTATTACTCAATATCTAAATATGTGTCTAACAATAGTATCTTTTATTTTGCTACTGATATCTGGTGATGTAGAAAGAAACCCAGGGCTGAACATGAGAGTGGATGTTTTTCAATTTTACATTTAAATATAAGAAGTATCCGTAATAAGGTGAGTTATATCGAGGACACTTTCACAGAATTTGATATTCTATGTTGTACAGAAACTCACTTAACGGGCGCTATAGAAACCAACAGTTTACAACTTAATGGGTATAGCCTACCATTCCGAAAGGACACGTCGCCACATTCTGGGGGAATATTAGTATATGTTGCAGACCATTTGTTAGCAAATAGAATGCAGAATTTAGAAATATTTTGGGATGAAACTGTCTGGATTCAGGTTAAAACAAGCCGCAAGACATTTTTGATTGGCACGATTTACCGCCCCCCGTCATCCAATATAGAATTTTGGGAACTGTTCAATCGCAATATAGAATTGGTATGTGATATAACAAATAATATCATTATTGTTGGCGATCTAAATGAAGATCAATTAAATGTACATTAACACAAATTAAAAGATGTTATGATTATGAATTCATTGAAAAACATAATTACATCCGCAACGCGTGAAACAGCCACTACTTCAACCTTGTTAGATCCAATTATTGTTAACCAATAACAGAACATTCTCAAAAGCGATGTGTTGGCTGTTTTGCCAGACATAAGCGATCATAAGGCTACATGTGTCATTATACCTGCTGATAGTTCACACAACACTTCATACAAACGAACTGTATGGAACTATAAAAGAGCAGACTTTGTTAAATTTAACGAACTCATGCTTAACACTGATTGGACAAATTTAAATAATGGCAGTGTAGATGATGCAT
The DNA here is from genome assembly GCA_029237695.1 of Conchocele bisecta. NCBI lineage: Eukaryota > Metazoa > Mollusca > Bivalvia > Lucinida > Thyasiridae > Conchocele > Conchocele bisecta. The sequence goes on along the minus strand of CM055280.1, from coordinate 24,566,105 downwards.
CTAATATATTTACATCTAAATTCATTGAGCTAGCTAAGCGATGCATTCCATGCAGTCAAGTCACAGTACGGCCTAATGATAAACCATGGTATGATTCCGATATTCGTAAAATAAGCAAATTAAGAGACAAATTACGTAAGAAAGCAATACAATTTGGAAGGGTGGACGACTGGAATAAATACAAAACAACTCGGAACAAAGTTAATAATATGAAAAAACATGCAAGAGAAGCATTTTACAATGACTTAGAGTTTAATTTAACAGAATCATTTTCAAATAACAAAAGATACTTCTGGAAGCTAGTTCGACATTTTGTGAAAGATAGCAAATCAAGTAGAACTATTCCACCATTAAAAACGACTGACGGTAATAGTGAAATTGTCTGTTTTTCTGATGTTGAAAAGCTAATTGTCTAAACAACTTCTTCGTTTCAATATCAACGGTTGACGATAGCAACTCTACTTTACCGCCGCTTGAATTAAAAACTAACCAAGTTCTTGATATGATTAATATAAACGAATCTGAGGTCAGAGATACCATAAAGATTTTACAAACTAATAAAGCTTGTGGACACGATTTAGTCAGTCATAGAATGCTGAAAGGAACTATTACATCTGTCTCAAAACCTCCTAGCGATCCTCTTCAATAGATCTGTCAATGAATGTCAGTTTCCGATGGCGTGGAAATTGGCAAATGTAATTCCTTTATTTAAAAAAGGGTGTCGCAGACGCCTTCAAATTATCGACCTATATCGTTATTAAGCTGTCTAGGTAAGGTAATGGAGAGAATAATGTTTAAACATATATATAATCACTTGCACTCACAGAATTGATTTACAATAGGACAATCTGGTTTTATACCAGGCCATTCTACGGTATACCAACTTATAGACATTCACCATCAAATATGTCAGGCATTTGATGAAAGGCAATCTACATGTATAGTATTTTGTGATATTTTCTAAGGCCTTTCGATAGAGTATGGCATAGGGGATTACTATTTAAGTTATGGCAAAATGGATTAATGGTTGTATCTTACACTGGATCGAAAACTACTTGTCGGATAGGAAACAGTCTGTATCAATACGGTCTACAACCTCAGTACCAAGTTAATAACTGCTGGCGTACCGCAAGGCTCGGTGCTCGGTCCTTTACTATTTCTAATATATGTCAACGATATAACTGACCATCTACTAAGTATTGTTCGATTATTTGCTGATGACAGTTCTCTATCATTTTCCACAACAAATACTGATGACCTAGAAGGCATAATACATTATGACCTGCTAACTATTGCTGACTGGGCTAAACAATGGTTGGTCAGTTTCAATCCTAACAAGACTGAAGCGATGCTTTTAACCCTAAGACTACTCGATCGACCTGTAAACCTAATCTTTCAAAACACGCCTATAACCTTTGTCGACGACCATAAACATCTCGGTGTAACGCTGAGCAATAAACGGGAAATGGCATACACATATACAAAATATAATTAATTCGACTGCGAGAGTGTTGGCAATAATGCGAAACTAAAATTTAAGATAAGCAGACAGTCTTTAAACCAAATATATATCCTATATGAGACCTATACTCGAATATGCTTCGTCGGTCTGGGATGGATGTACAGAATATGAAAAAGATACATTGGAAAAAAATCAGAATGAAGCTGCGAGATAGTAATCCGGTTTAACACGGTCAGTGTCACTTGATAATTTAAGGAAAGAAGTTGGATGGCAACTTTTATCTGTTCGACGTAGTATTCAAAAGCTTTCGATCATGTACAAAGCAACCAACAATCAAGTACCTAGTTATATCTCCAACTGATTCCTCCCACTGTTAATAACGTATCTCGTTACAACCTTAGAAACCAATTTGATATAAATGTCCCGACTACTCGACTGGAAGTATACAAACAATCATTTATACCATCTGTGGTACAACTCTGGAATGAAACTGATCCTTCAATGAGAAATGTAGATAGTCTTAGACACTTTAAAACAGCATGCGCCAAACAATTATACATCAATATGAAAATACCACCATATACTTAGTGGGAGACAGGTTTTCGTCAGTTATGCATGCAAGACTTCGTAATAAATGTAGCAGTCTCAATTCCGATCTTTGCAATAACCATATCAGAGAAACTCCCTACTGCGAGTGTAGCGAAATTGTAGAAGACGCTGAACATTACTTCTTTGAATGCAACAAATATCATGCACAGCGTCTGATTCTACGACAGTCACTGCAACGATTTCATAACCTGAACGCCCACATGCTTTTGAACGGCATACCTGAACAAAACAATGAAAACAATATTATTATCTTCAATTCTGTACAAAATTATATTAAAATTTTAAAACTACAAAACGATTTGAGTAACTTCGTTGATAGATGTATGTAACGTAATCCATATCGGATGTATTCCATTCGATTTGCCAATATCATCCACAACCACCGGTTATTAATGATCACTGAAATTTATTGCAACTAGCACTAATACATTGATGGATTTGCTCATGTAGTATATGTACTTGGCGACAAAAACAACTTTTATTCTTTCTCCAAATCTCATATCTCACTATCCACCTCTTCTCTTCTCTACCTTTCTGTCCGTTTTCATTCCATACATTATGTAAACATTTATTTATCGCTTGATAATTGGTTTGTATCCGTGTTTATATGCCTGTATACATGTATTCATGTATCGCCATTGCTGTTGAATTATTGTACTTTGTAACAATTAGGTGAGGGCTGTAACTAATGTTGAGAGAACTTGTAGCCCGAGCCTATTATATTTATATGCAATAAACTATGTTTAAACTAGAACACTTGATTTCCAATCCGGAGGTTGTGGGTTCAAACTTAGCGTAGGGCATCAACACTACTTACATAGTATTTCCATCCTACTGGTCTGTCGGATGAGACTTTAAACTGTGGTCCCGTCTCTATATGACATTAACTGTTGCTCGGACGTTAAACCCATTCACTTTCACTTTCACATTTGACTGCATGTAGGCGGGGAGGGCGATAGACAACCGCTTGTTGACAAGCGTCAATTTCTAGTTAATGAGGGATCGTAGCTTGTTGTTTCCCTTTGCAAACTATTAATAGAGATCCGGTCTTATGCTGTATTTCAGCATTTATTTCTTTCTGAATAGCACAAACATGAGTTGTGTGAACAGAGTAGACCCAGTTCAGACTGCACTTATGTATGCTAATTTCTCTCCTATGTAGCATAAGCCTGATTGTGAAAATAGAGAATAGTAGGTTAGTGCCGTGAATGGGAAAAAATATCTGGCAAGGCTTAGGAAACGGGATGGGCGAGGCTCTGCCGAGCACATCCCGTTTCCGTGCCGCGCCAGATATTTTTCCCATTCACGGCACTAACCTACTATTCTATTTATCCTGTCAACACCTACAAATGGCTTTAAAATGCAAAAACAGTAACCCCAGTCACCGCATATATTCATACGTGGTGATTAGGTCGTACGTATTGACAGGATATCAAAAATGTTTCACGGCACGTGTTTCACGGCACGTGTTTCACGGCACATACGCACTGTGTTGACGGGATAAATGTTGTTTGTGAGTTATATCAGCTGCCCACTGCTGCCCAGATGCCAGACAAAAACTGGTCACGCTCGTTGTCGGATCTTAGCATCTAAACATGCTAAAGGACGCACATAGTGCCCCATTATCAAGTACCTGGGGACCATGTATCAGCACCTTGATGTTCCAGTGTACGCTAGCCTAAATCCATTAACCCTTATAATGCTGGTAACGAAAATTGTTGTCTGCTGTTGTTTTATGTTTTGCATTTTTCTCAATAAAAGCATGGTTACACAACATTCTAAAGTGCTGTGAAAGTGTGTGTTTTTTTATGGGAAAAATGGAAAATACAAAAATAAGCAGCAGACTAAATTTTGTAGGTTATACAACGGTAAACAGTTGCAGTTCTACAGGGCAACCGTGCTAATTGTTGTCTACATAATGTGTAAAACAATTTACACCATCCAAACTCGGCATATAGTTGAACCTTTCTAAACCCGACACTCTTGAAGGTCCCCGGATGTCCGGTTTAGAGAGAGAGCTACAACTGTAATTCAAGCACACAGCAAGCTTTGCGATACAGATAAAGTACAGTGAAACTCCAACACAATTAAACACACTATGAAAATTGCGTCTGGCTTTTCGACAATTATTGCCAAACCAATAACTATTGCTTTTCCCACTGCGCTGTTGTGATGCTATTTTTATCCCAAATGTATCTCTTTCGCACATGCTGTAAACAATACACATATAACATTTACTATATCATCAATATCAGACTGTGTTGCGTTATCTGTTAATATATATAATGCTTGATTTATTACATGTAATTTATGTTCATCGAAATGGTTTACATATTCTGCGGATTTATTTTCCTCCCATAAACAATGTGTGTGCTCTGTTTCTATTTGTTTCTTTGTTTCGTTTACCCCTGTTATACCTATATTAACCCTAACAGGGATCTGTCCATTTGAAAACATACTACAGAACTCACTGCCACAAAAATCATTTATGCAAGCGAATAAACTTGGTGAAGCTATGAAATAGTCGACTGTACTTGCATCTCTACACGTTTTCATCCCATATTGTTTATCTTTACCTGTCCGCACAATTAAAATAAATAAATTGTTATATTTATAAAATGCAATTAGTGCATACCCATAGCTGTTAGTACCACTGTCTGCGTTTACCAGTTCTGGTGAAACATTTGAATTTTGAAAATGATATAATTGTTCATTATATTCATCAGCAATAAAGTCAAATTATGTTCGTTACATAAAAACCCATTTGGAGTAATAATTTCGTTCAATTTTCCTGTGCGGCTATAAGTGTCTCCTAATAATAATACACTATTGTATTTTGGCGAGTGCGTATTTAATTCTCTCTACAGTTCTATGACTGGTGGTCATTTACAGAATATCTAGTTCGTTCTGGTGGGATATAAATAGCTCCACATAACACATCGTCGTTAAAACATGTCAACTGTTTGGATATTGTGAACCACAAGACAAGTTTATTTTCTGTTTTTATTTCTCTAATATGTTAAACAAAATATCGAAGTCATTCAGCATTATTGACGAGGTGTCTAAATCATCTTGCTTAGTTTCCTGCAAGCTAATTATATCATATTTAGTGAATAAAGATGTAAACTCAGGGTAAAATTGTCTTGTGGGCAATCCACATACATTCAATAACAAATATTTACAATACAACTTTTTACTGTGTTCGTTATGACTAATAGTGTCTATGCGTCCAATACAGTTACCTTTATGCCCTCCCACTTGATCCTATGTGCTGTCTGCCATACTAGATGGCTCAGCGTGGCTTTTGTTTGCGCTCGCAGTATTACCGGTTGACTGCGTAATATGAATAGCCGACTGACCACTCGCATTGTTATTGGTGGTCAATAATTGTTTTTGAGGCACGGTGGGATTTTGGGTGTATTGAAGCTTCCTTTGGTCCAGTCAACATTGCTTACCGGGAGCTGTTTCTCTGTTGGTGTTGTCGTAAGCTGGTTTTGTGTGTCTACGCTGTTTTCATGGTCACAGGGCTCTCTGTTATTTGTCTTTTATTGGGGAAATTATCACTGTGCGTCTGTGTGTTTATTTCGGAGCGATCATATGTACTGTTTGCATGTGGGCTATTTTCACGCGGTACCTGATTTATGACAGACTGGGAGTGTAGTGTCTGCGCGTTTCGCGGACAGTCGTCATTTTGCATATCAGTTTGGCGAACCTTTTTAGATTCAGTTTGTTTAGACAACGGGGATGTAGCCTTTTTCTTGCCTCTGATCACGGGTACAACTTCTGTTCGGTTAGTCTGCCAAAGATTGGTTGCGGTTGGTGGGTTTACATTGTCCATTTCGGTTATTTTAGGGGTTTCTTTTGTAGTCGCGTCACTAAGTAGATTGAATGGATTTGGTGTTGTAAAATCGCGGTAGGGATTGCTGCAAATTACCATTTTGGTTAACGCGAAGTGAAGCATTCGTGGGGGGGGGGGGGGGGCGTGTTGTTGTGTCTAGGCTGGTCGTCGGTTTTGATACAGGTTCTCATATCGATTGTTTGTGATTGTGGGCTCAAATACCCGGGTATAGAAGGTATTCGAGCCAATAATATAATGATCCGACCCAGATGATGACACGACTGACGGTCAGATCATGAACTGCCATCTCACTGGTAATGCAACGGGGTCATGATCTGATCAGGATGATATACTGGATTGGTGGCATGTTTGGCAGCGGTTCCCTTGAGATCAGTACACACTGGCAGTTAGTTAATTGGCGAAACTGGTAGTATTTGTTACACGGAGGGGAATCCACGTGAACAGCAGAAGCAGAAACAGCAGAAGCAGCTGATTTCAGACTCCTACTATTGTTATCGCAATGTATTATTATTCTACCGAATTTGATGAAATAAAGCAAACGGACCGCGCAAAAGTGTGTAGAATGTTCGACTGTTGGCCTCTTTCAGATTATTCCAGTCAGTTCCCCGAGCACCTCGGAACAGTTTTCTGTCATATTTATCTATCTGACATTACTTGTGTAAACCGTTAAATGTACAGCAGTTAGTCCGTATAAACATAATAAATAGGTCCCAACAGACTGAAGTGCCATGTCTAATGGGCGTCCGAGAAGCCATGATTTTACACCCAGTGTGTACCCGACATCCAGAGTGGTATATATAGAAAGGTGGTTTTCCAGCCAGCAAGCATCTTAAAACGTATTTCGTTATTAAGAAATAGAACACGTAGATCTATGGACAAACACATCAATATTTCTTAACAAATACATAGAGAATTGTCTTAGGATACGATTATTATGTGCTCACAAACCGTGTTTATTAAACACAAAACATATTTCTCATAAAGAACAAAACATGACAATTGTCTCCTAAAACAAGAGAATGGTCTCTCGTTTTCGCGATGTTGCCTTCCGCTTTTGGAAATACGTTTTGCCCTAACCCGAATTTTCTGTCTGTAACGCAGGCCGATTTGCCCTGCGTTTCAGACAGCACTTGTCCATGCCTGTGTCGAAATCATGCGTGTTGAAATCATGCGTGTTGCGTATGTATACAACGTCAACGCGAGTAGTATATAGGGAGTCAAAATGATACCACCTACGGTGGCATCATTTCCACCCCCATATACTACTCCCACCATCCCCGAAAAATCAAAAATTGGTTAACGAGGAAATTATCTCCCGACAGCAAATTCATAAATTTGCAACCCCCTATAATACCCCCACGAGGAAATTTATGAGAAAATAATTATTTTACAAAATTAATTTCAATGAGATAGTTTATATTCCAACACCCCATTTTTCTCCTCCAATATAGCTAATTTATTTCTACGATGTCGAATTGTAGTCCAATTATATTAGTGTCATAAATACATCATGTTATTTTCACGTCCAATTGAACAGATAAATTTAATAGGTTATAATCAAATATTATAACAAAATGGATAATAAAATACGCAACGAATTGGAATTTTGTAATGACTTTTATGGAGAATTTTACGCTGTTTCTACAGTATTAAAACACGGTAATATGACAATACTATGTTGTATCGAATACATGAAATATCAGCGTAATTTATTACGCTGCGATAAAAACGTTGCATTTACAATATTAAACCGACAATTATGTCGCCGGTATAAGGATCAAATTTGTGTAATGAAGCGACTAAATAGGATCAATTGGATAGGAGAAACACTACCGAAATATTATCAAACTAATTTTATAAAACAGTTTAAAATCAAAGATTCGTTTACGGATATGCGTTTCTACGATATCGCTTTTAATGAAGAAATTGGAAAATTATTAGAAGAAATTGGAAATTATTGAACAGAAAAAAAAACAAACTATTAGAGAAAATGGATAATACAATACAATTGGAATTGAAAAGTTTTTAATAACTGTGTTGAAGAAATTTGATGAAGAATACGGGGGTTATAGTCCTATATATAAATTCTATAAAATGAGAACACTAGGCGATATCGAATACATGAAATACCAGCGTAATTTATTACGCTCCGATAAAAATACGTTGCATTTACAATATTATACCGGCAATTATGTCAACTATACAAGAGGCAAATACAAACATTAAGACGGATAATGCGTATCGGATATGAAACTAAGGTGTATTATATTAAAATTGTTAAAACCCAACGATTTATTTACGAATATACATTTCTACGATATCGCTTATAAAGATATTGAAAAAAAATATTATTGAACAGAACTAATTAATTAATTTTAATAAAATTATTTATAATATTTTCACCAACAAAGTTAGGTTTATATACGAGAAATAAACACAGTATATTGTCGGGACGCCGGCACTAATATCTCAACAGTGAGATAGGTTTCGCCACATGTACTTCACTGGCGCTCTACACATTATAGCGGAGGGAGGTAATGAAGAGGAGGGGTCCGCGGTATCGGTCCAATGATGGGGTGGAGGAGATGTGAGCGTGACACATCCCACTAAGCCAAAAAAAACGAGAAGAAAAGAGATTTAAAGCGAAGGCTTAGTGGGATGGGCCCAGAATGGTTTTTGCTGGCGCGGGTTCGAGCCTCGGTGAGACCCAAATTCTTTTTTTTTTTTTTAATTTTTTTTTTAATTGTTAATAATTTTCCTAAAATTAATTAATAAATTGTTTACTGCACCAATATAATTAA
>CM055280.1:24536093-24556874 GCA_029237695.1 Conchocele bisecta | reverse complement strand
TATTATTGTACGGATGTGAAGTGTGGGGTTTTGAGGAATTGTAGTTCACATGTTAAAAGAATCTACACATCATAATATGTTCGCGTTCTATCCATAGATAACGACGTCATCTTTGGTCATTTTCGAGTATAAAACGTTACCTGATAAATAGAATACCAGGCTACTGTCTTTCGATATCAAGTTTATCAGGCTCGGCTCAGAAACGGTAGGAATTCCTCGGCAAGCCTTGGCGTTTCCTAGCCTTGCCTGATAAACTTGATATCGAAAGACAGTAGCCTGGTATTCTCTCTGTATCCAGTCATTGTATATACTCACCACACACACACACTGTAATACATTGACGCACGATGTACGTGTATGGTAAGCAAGCAGAACCGAATTTAACATTGTGGGAACTGAATGTTATCGCTGACATAGTCGATGACGTAGTGTCAAGTCAAAACAAGTTTGCCAAATTTTGTGACTACATCCGTGGGAAATATTTTTGTTTCAATAATAAAATATCTGTATTTTATTTCTACTTTTTTCTTCACGTAACCGATATGGTCATATATGTTCAGAAAATGCCCACACAGTCTCCTTAAATAATTTGAAGTGTTCGCCAATGGTATATAGAGAATACCAGGCTAGTGTCTTTTGATATCAGGTTTATCAGGTGAGGCTAGGAAACGCGTCGTAGGAATTCCGAGGCTTGCCGAGGAATTCCTACCGTTTCCGAGCCTAGCCTGATAAACTTGATATCAAAATACACTACCCTGGTATTCTATTTATCAGGTATCTTTTTATTCTAGAAAATGACCATAGATGACGTCATTATCAATTGAAAGAACGCGGACTTGTTTACTTTGCGTCATTACACTGACGTCATTCGGTAACGTCACGTGACGTCATCCGACCAATGGAACGTCAGTTTTCACTTCGTTGTAACCCGGATGTTTATATCAGGACAATGCCTGATACACCAATATGTTATCAGTCAGTACGTATTCAGTCAATACAGGGCAGGTTACCTGATAAATGGGGCTTACAGTGTGTGTGTGTGGTGAGTATATATACTGAGCAAAACTAGAAACGTCCCTCCATGTTTAAGGAAAGATTCATCAAAAACCAAAAGGGTTACTTTTAAAAATCAAAATGGAAAAACAAGTTCATTCATTTCTGTATCAAAGCCAATAAATTGCATTTGGATATCTTGTTAAATATTCGAGAGATAACCGGCCAAGGGCGGTAGGGGTCAAAATCAAAAATCACAAAAACTCAGAAATGTGTTACTTAATGTTTAGAGATGGAATTTCAATAAGTAATGTGGCAATTCAGTAAATCTCGTTAGTACCGAGTGTGGCCACCATTTGCATGAATGCATGCAATGATCCTACGTCGCATCGACGTGACGTAACGCAATACCAGTGCGTTGGGTAAATTCCTCCATTCCCGTTGTAACGCCCGTGTAAGATCGCGAACATTGTCAATCTGATGGTTAGCTCGTGCTTTGCGGCCCAGTCATCCCATATGTGCTCAATGGGATTGAGATCCGGGGAGACCGCGGGCCATGGCATGACGTCGACGTTGTTTTGCTGTAAGTGTTGAGTGGTAACCCTGGCTACGTGAGGGCGGGCATTGTCGTGCATCAATGTCACACCAGGACCATGCTGACGGATAAATGGTAAGGCATGTGCATTTAGCACATCTGCAACATAACGTTGTGCATTGATGTTGCCCTGTACAACAACCAAATCTGTCTTCCGGTTTCCCATGATCCCACCCCAGACCATTACGCTCCCTCCCCCAAACCTGTTCTTCTCAACAATGCAACAATCGGTGAATCTTTCATTTTTACGCCTGTATACCCGTAATCTTCCGTCAGCATGACTAACTTTGAACCGAGATTCATCGGTGAACAAAAACTCGGTTCCAGTCAGCCCTTCTCATCAGTTCATAACGTCGCGCCCATAACAGTCTGGCAGCACGGTGACGTTGGGTCATTATCTGACCAGTGTACGGGCGGCGTGCCCGGATTGGTTGGGCGTTACGACGTAACCGGTTGCGAATGGTCTGCCCTGAGACACCGTATCGCCTAGCAGTGACTGTGGCTGCCAATCGACGTTGACGTAAGTGCGTCAACGTAATGTAACGATCGGCTCTAGGCCGTCGTTACACGAGGCCTACCAGGTCGCTGCCGGTCGTGAACAGCCCCAGTCTGCTGGTACCGGGCTGCAAGACGATCAATCGTCTTCCGACAGCAACCAAACCGAGGCACGACCGCCCTGGCGGCCATCCCACCCGCAAGCATCCCAATTGCCTGATTTCGCTCGTTTTCGGAAAGCCGTGGCTATCGAAAACAGCGAAAAATTAAAAAAGTTTTTTAATTTTCCGAATAGCCCCTATCGCATGAATGGTACGACATGAACTGAATCACCTTATCGATGACAAGTATAGCGTGCACGTGCAAAAAGTGGAAATCAACGTTCCGGTCACTGGCCGCTATGTAAACCGTGTGTATCGGCTAAACTCTACACGATCGTATTCTGAACATCGCCACGGTTTAAAATACATGTACTTTGAGCATGTGGTACATACATAGACAGAGCTACACCGGCTATAAAACAGGGACGTTTCTAGTTTTTTTGAGTATACAATGCTGAAACTATATATAATAATTCCGGCACAAAAATATTTACACAATTCCCTAACATTTGATTGGCCCGTAGCAAGTCTCTATCCAAAATTTATATCCCAGTAAACTCCCACGCCGAACTACTTTCCGTAACCGTGAGGCGCAGTTAAAAATAATTCTTAAGAAAACGGAAAATAAACACATTTTCTTGATGAATTTATTTCAAATGCTGGAATTATAAGGAATGAATGGCCTTTTTGCTGAATTTATCGGGGATATAAACTTGGAAAAGTCGCGGTAATACTGGACGAGCCCTTCCGGCTTTCGTCCAGTATTCCCCCGACTTTTCCAAGTTTATGCCCCGATAAATTCCACAAAACGGCCATTCATTCTTATAATAAACCTTTGAATAGTTGCAAGCGGTTGTGTGTCTGTGTCTTATCTGCAATACATATATGGCGCAATAGGTCTATAGCATGAACTGTCCTGGAGTTGATGTTTACGATATCAGAAGCTGACATTCAAATGCGATAATTATCCGGAAAAAAACGCATGTTTATGACCAGAGACAAGATGTGACTGTATTCATACAACATCATTTTTTTTCCAACTTCTATTTCCTAAATAAAACATGGTTTGGCAAGGGGTGTCAAACATGGGCGTCACCAGTATTTTTTTGAAAAGGGGTTTCGGCTTTCAGCTGGGTTGCCCCTGGATCCTTTACACATTTCGGTTGCATCTCATCCCCAGAACATTTTTTTATTTCTAGTAGGCAAATGCTGCAAATACGTTTTTTTGTCAATTTAAGAAGCTTATGTATGGAAAGTGTCATATTGCAATACGTTTACCGTCGCATGACTGTGCTTTGTTAGTAGGGCATTTGAATAATGTAATGTCTGCTCATTCATGCCCTGAAAATGGCTACCACGGACCTCATTTATGTGGAAAAATCTTGCTGTCTCCAAAAAAGGGGGTTCCTACGACCCCATTGAAGCTCTCCTGACGACGGCCTTGTCAATTTGTATTGTGTACACGATATCAAGACGATAGAGCTAGAAGAGAAGTTCATGTTGGTGCTATTTTCGGCATTCGCCGATTTTGATTTTCATTCCAGCTGCCTAGGTGTGAATGATGGAGAAAGAGAACGTTGTCGTGAAGACGGAAGAATTGTTGGACACAATTCTGGACGTCGGTGGATTCATGCCACAGACACATGACGAGTCGGGACTTCGTGTTGCCAAAGGCGATTATAATGAAGTTGCGTCGTTCTCGGAAGCAAGGCTCGTCCCATCGGCGCAGGAGCAGGAATATGTATTTGTAATGCCTTCTGATTGCCAACGTGATGGCAATCCCGAACAGACGACACTCAATCAACAACAACAACAACCACCACCACAAGAACAGGTGATCGGAGCTTCATCAAGCACAACGAGTGGGACAGTACAATTCTCACAAAGACTCATATCAAGATGGGATGAGGTCAACAAAGGAGCGTTTGTCTACTTGAAGTATTATACCCTTTGGCACGCTGTCCTAGTCACGGACGTTTGTCCGAACGAGAGTAAAATCACGGCCATTCATTACGCATGTCCATATTTGCTGGGGAGCCGAATTGTGCAGGAGGATAAATTTGTGGTAAATCCCGCCAATGGGGAATTATGGGTAGTGGAAGTTCCAGTAGACCAACGTGTGTCACCAGATGAGGCGATCGCTCGCGCGCGTGCAAGGTTAGGTAGGCAGGAATTCAACATGTTTACCTCAAGGAGCAGTCATTTGGTTCAGGAATGCATTCTGCGTGAGACTTCGTGACATGTTAATAAGGGTTCGTTATGGAACGCTAAATATACATAAACTCAAATAAGTAATGCTTGTTCTAACATTTGGACGTAGTGGAGCAGATTTAAAGCTAGCTATAATACATTTGGACGTAGTGGGGCAGATTTAAAGCTAGCTATAATACATTTGGACGTAGTGGAGCTCCACTACGTCCAACTGTATTATAGCTAGCTTTAAATCAATTCGAGCTAGCTCTAAATATTTAAAGCTAGCTTTAATAAATTCATTTCATTTGAAGAGCTCTCTAATTGATTTGGAGCTAGCTCTAAATCAATTAATGCTATTTCAACATGTACCTTTATTAGTAGAGCTCTACAAATGATTTGGAGCTTGCTGTAAACTATCCAGATAAGCTGCGTATTTGCTTAAATACCCAATTAAAATTGTCAAAAACCCAATTGAAATCAGAAGTAGCGAGTATCAAAAAGCATTAACAAATTTGTGGTACCTTTATTATGCTACAGAAAATAAACAGACCACAAATCTAGCATATTTGTCTTATTTTCCATGAAAACACATCTTGGTATTTCATTAGAATTGTCTCCAAGGAGACAATTCTAATGAAATGCCAAGACATGTTTTCATTTCGAAGCAAACTGTTCAATACTTGCTGTCAGTTGATGTGTAAACAGTGTGTGATTTTATTTTACCCAATTAAAATTTTGAAATACCCAATTGCTTCAGAAATGATAGAGTGATAATACTCAATTCAATTCAATTCAATTCCTTATCTGGAGCCCTGAGCTATGATTAATTTGGAGCTAGCTCTAAAACAAATTGAGCTTGCTCTAGATCAATTAATGATATCTCAAATTGTATTGCACGTGCGATTGTGTTTTGTTTCAAAATACTTGAATACTATGCTTGCAACCATACAGTTTGATTGGCTGAGGCTGAGCTGTGCTACATCCATTCAAATTGCTTGATTGCGAGTCGAGATTGCCAATAGGTGCTCCGAACTGTTGACATATGTAGCAGATCTTTCCCAGTGGCCGATCTTTCAAAATTGCTAAGTACATGTGTACTAAGTATGTAAGTACCCTGGCCGAGAGGCCAATTTCTGCGGAGAAAATTTCAAAATTATTTTCTTTCAAGATATGGGCCGCGTCATGCGAAAACCGGTCTTAATGACAAAATAATCATTTTTCATTTTTTTTGCATATTCTGAATACCGTATCTTTAAAAAGTCATATACCACAAAAAGTATCAATGTATCTCAATTATTTTTCATGTTACATGTATTTTTGTGACACGTGGTAGAATCGCAAACGACGTTTTAGCTCAATGACGTCGCAATTACGATGTTAACATTAACGGGCGACTTCAACGTCAATAATAACGTTTAAGCGTAATGGAGTAGTAAACGAATAGGCCTGCCATGTATGTTGATTTTAAGTAGTGTATGTATAATTGTATACTATTAGTGAATACTTGACACGTAACCTTGGGCAAAGTCAACATTATCTTGTGTGTACTTTTTGCACAACTACGAACGCCAAAAATATACGAGCCGCCGTGCGAAACCCGGGCTTAATGACAACATTTTCAGTTTTAGGCCAAGACAAAGTATGAAAATAATGTTTATGGCTCGTGTTGCAGTTGCTAATGTAACGTTATGTTTTGGATTGCGGCCCAAGTAACGTAATTTCGTATGAATAATTTTCAAATAAGGCAGAGTGAGGCGTTTATTTAGAACTTACCACAACATAACCTATTATTAGTATTTATTCCGTCAACACAGTGCGTATGTGCCGTGAAACACAGTGCCGTGAAACATTTTTGATATTCAGTCAATACTATTTTTGCATTTTACAGCCATTTGTAGGTGTTGACGGGATAAATAGAATAGTAGGTTAGTGCCGTGAATGGGAAAACATATCTGGCGCGGCACGGAAATGGGATGTGCTCGGTAGAGCCTCGCCCATCCCGTTTCCTGAGCCTTGCCAGATATTTTCCCCCATTCACGGCATTAACCTACTATTCTCTATTACCCGGAACACCTGTAAAATACTAAGAATGCGACATTGAAAACGACATTCAATGTGACTAAAATAGAACGGAGGGGCTATGTGAAGGGGAAGGCAGTTACAATGAATAAATATAAATATTGTTTGTTCTATTTATTCTCAACCAAAGCAGGGACCATACATTCACCAATTATCCCAGACCAAAGTACATGTTGCGACCACTCATTTGAATCGTCTCGATGAGACGTTTCAAATAGTGGTCACCACATATACTTTTGACGAGAAATAAAAATTATTGTGTTGTTTTTGTTTATGTCAGAAAATGTGTGTACATGTATATTTACACTGTAATGGTGTACTGACTGTCTGTTCCACGTTTCCCTGCCGACGAACATTTGGCCATTAAACACATTAAATCTAAAAAATGTTTAAAAGTAAGTACTTTTTCATCAATAACAAAAAAGTCACCCTTCCCAAAAATAATCCCATCAAATATTGATTTTATTGCGAAAACACGATTTTCCTATGGGAATTTAACATGGGGAGTAAATTTCCCAAACTTTTCGTTTTTTGACGGATCAAAAAACAAAATATTTTGGAAATTGACTCCGAAACCTGATGAGATAGCTTGAAAATGATGTAACTAAGAAAACAAAACTAAAAAAAAAAAAAAAAAAAAAAAGTTAAAAATCGGTCCACAAATGAAAAAAATATTTAAAAACAAATCTACTTTTGCCCCATGTTAAATTCCCATAGGAAAATCGTTTTTTCGCAATAAAATCAATATTTTATGGAATTTCATCAAATAATTTGTTTGGGGTATGGTGGCTTTTTTGTTATTGATAAAAAATTACTTACTTTTAAATATGTTTTTACATTTAATGTGTTTAGTAGCCAAACATTCGTCGGCAGCAAAACGTGGAACAGACAGTAATAGTATATACAGTCGACTGTCTGTTTCACGAAAATGGCCCAAATTTTACGACTATATAAACCATGCAAAAACAATATTGTTGTCGCTAATAATAAATAAAAGCAATATTTAAGAATGAACCTTCTTTTTATTTCGCGAAATTTGGTCAAATATTGATTTTATTGCGAAAAAAAACAATTTCCCCATGTTAAATCCCCATAGACGTTTAACATGGGGATTTATTTTTCGAATATCAGAAATGCTGGACCGATTTTCAAAATTTAACTTTTGTTTTCTTAGATCATTTTGGAGTAAAATTCCAAATTTTTTCGGTTTTTTTTGCTCGTCCCAGAGCTCCTCCACCTCATTTCCCCCCTGTTATCTTCCGATAGACAAATCAATTTTTCGTAATAAAATCAATATTTGACAAAATTTCACAAAATAAAAGTCTCATTCAAAAATTTTGATAACATTTAGTATTATCAAAACAAATATTGTTTTTGCATTATTTATGAAGCCGTAAAATTTGGGCATGTTGCGTGAAACAGACAGTAGTTAATATTGTATCATTTTCAACATGACACTCATATACACCACACCCTGCGCTAATCTTGCCACTATTGGTCATTTTTGTATTTAAAATATACTTGAATATTGTGCTTGAAAACAAGAAGTTCAATTGGCTGAGCGGGAGCTGTGCTACAGATCATGATCAGCCAATCAAACTGATTGATTACGAACTGAGATGTTCAGACATATGACGTCTGGGCAAGATTAACGCAGGCAGTTGTGTTATGTACGACGCCATCAAAGAATATATGTTTAGTATTTTAGCGACTGACAGGATACAAACTAATGTATAGGCATGTACGGTTATGAACCGATGAACATACATAGGGTATCATGGCCTAACTGTGATCAATAGAACACCGTGATAGCGGTTATCATGATCAGCTCGGAAACGGTAGTTATCCCATCAACACAGTGCGTATGTACCGTGAAACACGGTGCCGTGAAACATTTTTGATATCCTGTCAATACGACCTAATCACTGCGTATGGATATGTGCGGTGGCTGGGATTATTTATTTTTGCATTTTAAAGCCATTTGTAGGTGTTGACGGGATAAATAGAATAATAGGTTAGTGCCGTGAATGGGAAAAATATCTGACAAGGCTTAGGAAACGGGATGTGCTCGGCAGAGCCTCACCCATCCCGTTTCCTAAGCCTTGCAAGATATTGTTTCCCATTCACGGCACTAACCTACTATTCTCTATATATTCCTACACGTTTCCTAGAATTCCCCCATAAACTTGGTATCAACGCACACTGGCATGTATATTGTTTATGACGGGCTGAAACGATCATACGGGCCGAATAGTATGATATCAAACACATCATGTTCGCTTCCGAAACGGTAGGAATCTCTCGGCGGGTTTCCTAACCTTGCCTGATAAACTTGCTATCAAAACACGCTAGCCTGGTAGTGTTTATGAGATGCTTAACGTGGCAGAATATACCAGACGGACCTAAGCGGGACGGACGGACGGAGAAATATAACACTAAGTTCCACTTACGGTCGTAGTAGGATATCAAACCATGGGCTGTTGCCTTTACTGTGGTGTACAATACATTTGGTCTGTTTAAAGTGCGTGGAGTCCGAAGAATTCCTCGCAAACTTTAAACAGACCAACGTAAACTATATTTGCACTGTATTTTCTGATAGTTTCAAAAATTTAAAAAACTAAATATGGCGCTAAAATTAAGAATAATCTTGTGTTACGTCATTTTGTCGCAATTCCTGGAACAGCGAAATTTCCGGTCAATAGCGTGCTGTTATTGACAACCTGGTGGACGGAGTTTAACAAATCAACGTGACGTCAGGGGACGTCACGGGACGTCGCGGGATGTCACTTGGGTCTAATGTATTGTATTGGGATGTAGACGCAATACGTCGAATAGGCGTATGCATTATGATTTGGTTATATGTTATCTCCTTTGAGATAGCATATTATGTCACGCAAATGTCTATGGGGGCAGCCATATTGTCGTGCGAGTACGGCGAGTACGACCAAGAAAATAGTGACCTGTGTCAACTTATCCTATGGCGTTTTGGTCTGTCTTGCTTGGTATCTAAAACTCTTTAGTTCTCGCAGTTAGGTAGCAGTGACTAGTTAGCCTCCAATTTCGTACAATTTTTTCAAGAGTTACAAACAATAATTTATTCTAGAGAAAACGTGTGGATGGGAATGGGTTTGCACCAGCACAGTACATTTGCCTCTGGATGATGCTGGAGAAAATATGCAACTTTCAGTCTCTAGTTCCGCAAGTGATCAGTTTTCGTGGAGATAACATATTTCAGTACTTTCAGTACTTTGATTGTAAATATATCGGTTTGAATAACCCCACTGGAACCACCGTGAAATGCAATACATATGGTTATTTATAGATCAATTTCTGTGTTAGTGGAAAGTCTCCTCACCATTCGTTTAGAAGTTATTTTGGTGATAATTAAATAGTTGCATCGTAAGGTAAGTCTGTTTGTCTTTGTATTTTGTTTGTATTTTGTAAGCAACGCAGTCGGTGTATGTATTGACCCATGAATGCATTACATGTGTATTCAAGTTTCAAATTGTTTGAATACGTTACAGGCCCGTACGCAGGAATTATTTTAGGGGGGTGCGTTATCGACGGCGCGAAGGGCTAAACATTGTTTTTGCACATCCCCGGACAGACCTCGGTAGATTAACCCTTTCACCCCTAAGTAACTGGAATGGATTTTGATTTGTTAATTTTGCAACCAATCTAAATCATCACAAAATGATTTTCAGACCAGTCCATTTATGAACATGGAGTGTTTTTGTTCTCAAAATTATGAAAATTAATTGCAAAAAGTGCAGATCCTGATGAGACGGCTCGTTACGAGCCGACTCATCTGGATCTACACTGTTTGACAATACCACTCGCTATACATGCTTGCGGGGTGTGTACGCACCCGTCGCACCCCCTCTGTGTACGGGCCTGCGTTACGTGAGAGAGTATCGACCTAGAATAAGATTGCTGGGGGCCGTTTACTATAATAGCGCTCATCTACCTAGCAACGAATCTGCTATAAATAGAACGCCTAAATCTGGCAGAGTAGGACAAACAGTCAGTCTTACACACTTTGGGATGAATTAAATGCAGTTTGCATTGTTCTGGACTTACACTGACCATTATGAAAGTTTACTGATGCATGTATTTGTCCTACTATTGGAAACACACACATTGGGGACGTATGTGCAGATGAGCGCTATTGTTTGTTATTTCGTACGGACATGGATTTCTTTTTTATTAATTCTTTCCCACGAAATAACAATTCGCTCCCTCAATTTAACAATCCGTTCCCTCGAATTAACAATTCGTTCTCACGATATAACAATTCGTTCCCTCGACTGAACGATTCGTTCCCACGAAATGATAATGTGTTCCCTCAATTTAACAACGTGTTCCCTCGCATTAACTATTCGTTCCTATGATATAACAATTCGTTCCCACAAATTAACAATTCATACCCTTGGGAACGAATTGTTATTTCGTGGGAACGAGTTGTTAATTCGTGGGAACGAATTAAAGGTACATACCCGCGCAGTAGGCACACAATGTTCTGTATAGGAATTAAATAAGTGTATAATTATGTCACTATTCCACCAGTTCTAAAAATTACGAGTGCCCGCCATACAAATATAATCATTTATTAATTATCAATTTACTGTTAGCGACGCGCGGCGGTAACAGTCTATTTTGATAATGTGCGGGGACGACGACTTTCACATCGCGGCTTGCGGTGCGCATGCGCAGTATACTACGCGCGCCAGTAGGCTTCCCAATATGTAAACAAGAATATCAGCATGTCGAAACGTCAAGGACGGAAATTGTATGAAACGGCGTCGGCCAAAAAAATGGCGGAATGTCTGAGGGACAGGCAGTTCTGAGAGAGAGTGGTTAATATTGGCGACCTTATCACCAAATGGAAATAGTTACGTGGAGATTTAGATTTGGACTCGAACAGAGATTTTTCTTCTCAACTTCCGATACTTCACTGCGCATGTCAAAGATGTGATATGATTGACCGTGTCACGTGACGAGTATTGGTAAAAATAGCACGAGGTCGGAAAATACCCTTTCTGGTCGCGGCATATAAAATGCGATTTAACACGCGCCGTAATTAAACATAACTCGTCAGTGGGTAGACAAATGGCTCATATAAGGCATGACAGAAAATGAAAAATAGTAGTACAGTGTAACCTGCTGCGTGGGCATGTACCTTTAATAAAAAAGAGAAGTATACGTTCCTGCGGGGCTCCGTAATGTAATTTCGAGTGGTGTGTATTTGTCTTTTTAAAAGCCCTGTTGTGAAGGGGGGTGGGGTGTAGGGGGCACATTTTCACTATATTTTATTGAAAGGTATTTATCAGGTAACCTGCCCTGTATTGACCGAATACGTACTGACTGATAACATATTGTTGTATCAGGCATTGACCTGATATCAACATCCGGGTTACAACAAAGTGAAAACTGACGTTCCATTGGTCGGTTGACGTCACTTGACGTTACCGAATGACTTTAGTGTAAGGACGCAACGTAAACAAGTCCTCGTTCTGTCATAGATAACGACGTCATCTGTGGTAATTTTCGAGCATAAAACGTTACCTGATAAATAGAATACCAGACTAGTAGGTATTTTGATATCAAGTTTATCAGGCTCGGCTCGGAACGGTAGGAATTCCTCGGCAAGCGTCGGAATTCCTACGCGTTTCCTAGCCTTACCTGATAAACTTGATATCAAAAGAAACTAGCCTGGTATTCTCTATGTATCTGTAGATATTACTTCCGCATGACAGCTATCTTTAAGACTTCGTTTAAAGTCTTGTGGGTGGCAGGTGGGAGCATACAATGGGCAATTTAACGATCGGGATTCGTCCTCACCGGTAGGGGGTTCAGGTCATTTTTTAATGTATAAGTTAACTATTTAATTTTCTTGCAGAATTGTGGGACTTGGTGAGACCTTTACAATGATTTATCCCGTCAACACAGTGCGTATGTGCCATGAAACACGGTGCCGTGAAACATTTTTGATATCCTGTCAATACGACCTAATCACTGCATATGAATATGTGCTGTGGTTGGGGTTATCTTTTTGCATTTTACAGCTATTTGTAGGTGTTGACGGGATAAATAGAATAGTAGGTTAGTGCCGTGAATGGGAAAACATATCTGGCGCGGCACGGAAACGGGATATGCTCGGCAGAGCCTCGCCCATCCCGTTTCCTGAGCCTTGCCAGATATTTTCCCATTCACGGCACTAACCTACTATTCTCTATATATAGATCATCACAATCTGTCCAGCAGTTCAAAAGTTACCTCACTTTTTGCAAATTTTGTAATTTTTCACCCATGTTTTTCAATTGTAGCAAATAGCACCGAAATCGGCTAAAATCATGTTTTCTTTCATATTATTAATGACCTATTTTGGAAATATATGAAGAAATATGTGTAAAACCATGCATTTTATTGAATAAAATATCACGTTATAAACATTTTTCTTATATTTCGTCAATTTTGCTGAAAATAATTGTTTATGGAATGTAAAATAAGTCAACAAAAACATGTTCGTTTACCCAAAAGTGTTATTATTTGCAATGTTCATCTCATTTCCAATGAATTTCATTACCAATTAACACAAATAGGTATATAATAACATTATAATGTAACTACATTCCTTTACCATGTTTAAATTCCCTGCAAATGCTTCATTTTTTACAAAATCGGTTACCATGGCAACGGTTTTGAAAAAGTGTTTTTTATACCTATTTCGACGTTTTAAGACGTCAGTAAATTATGATAAACTTTAATAGATACAAATGACACAAAAGTATTGCTACTGTACTTTTTAAAAGCACAAAGTGTTACCATAATAACAATATTAACATTATGTCTTGATTTTCAAAACATCCGGCTTATTTTAACTATTTCAAATAAACCTTTGTGGGATACATTAGGTGATTATCAATACTGCAAATACAAAATTTATCTGACAAACCATATGTGCACTATACTATCTTTGTTCATATCCATGTAGAACTGTTACTATGGCATAGATATAGTTTACCAAAATCTGTCACCATGGAAACCATTTTTCCTTCAAAATATCGTTGAAGCATATTTTTGATAACTGAATAAAATGAAATATGTAGTAACATCATTGGATGCAATAAACAATTAAGCATACAACAATTGTATTATACACTAGTTCTGAAATATATATGCATTACCATAGTAACCATGGTAACCAATATTGGAAAACACAAAAATAGTATTTGTTGAAAAGGTGTTTAATTTTTGAAAATCAATACAATACACCCGAGTACTGTTACCATCTTGTAATACATTTAACGTCATGTGAACGTTTAATTATATTGGTTGTCATGGCAACGATTTTAATATTTCACACACAAAATCATATATACTCCATTTAAAATCAATATATTCGTTGAATCAGTATACATTATCAATGCTGCAAAAACAATATTTATCTTGACAAACATGATTGTTCAAAGTAATTTCACCTTGACCTTGGACATGAAGGCCACATGGGTGTTGTACATGTATGGATGCTGATAAGGAAGTATATGAAGTTTGAAGTCAATCTGACTTACGTTTGCAGAAAACTTTAAGGCAAATCGTACGGATGCAAATGTCTAAGTAATTTGACCTTGACCTTGGAAATGAAAGCCGCATGAGTGTCGTATGGAATGAAAATATGGATGATGATAAGGAAGTATATGAAGTTTGAGGTCCATCCGACTTTCCGTCACAGAGCTAATGGGTATTCAAACTCTTTAACGTGGACGGACGGAATTACGAAAACTATATACCCCTCGACGTACTTTGGGTGGGGGGGGGAGGTGGTATATCAATAGTTTTGTAAACACAGTTTAAACTTTATATATTTTACAACAATTACAAACAAGAGCGAGCAGTCATGCCTGGAACACGACAGGTCACATATGTCATGATCTCATCGGTCCCTTTTTTTCCTGTCGCAGCCATAGCTCAGGAACGAGACTGGTGACATACCTCATCAGTCCAATTTCTCCTGACACAGTCTCCTAAATTTAAAATTCATATCATTTTCCAATTCAAATGAAATAAGAATCCTCAGCGATTTGTAACCCTGAGGATGTAACAAAAACGTTCTACATTCACTTTCATTTCAGCTACACATTCAATTTTAATGTATTGAGTAAATGATGCCGAAATATTTATTTAAATTAATATATAATTATTTAAATATACTTTTTTTAATTCATAATACAAATAATCTAGAGATAATTATTATCCTGATTCAAACTCAGACAAGACACGTTTCCTTTGTGAAGTGTATCGTACTGTATATGCTGTGTAACGTCAAGTCGCAAGACTGGCGGCAGCGTACACACGACGTGTAATTATCAATAAATTGCTAGCACCTCTTTGGAAAGTTTGGATTTCCGCGCGAACTGTTTTACTAAATTCATTATAGATTAGTTGATTGTTTAGGTAAAATGTATACTGATTAATAATATCGATGGCTCAAGATGATTGAAACTATATAACTGTCAAAAACAATGTTTCTGCTTTAAATCATCATCATTGATTTTCGCTGTCCAATGTCGGATTTTATCGAGCCATTGACCTATGTAAAGTTCAGAATGTAAGCTTTAATCTGATTGGTCATTTAAGAAAAACGTCACAGGGAAATCCCGCGGAAATCGCTTAGAGTAACCCCATATTGCTGTAGCACGGCTAAAAATATGTCCGCGCATCTCGCAACGTAGCAAAGTATACTTTAAGGGAGTAATCATTGTTTTTTCCGAAATGCATTATTTCATATAGAACTAATGATTGCATATATTTGATGATTAAAACTATGCAGAATTATTATACTGAATGTATTACATTATCACAGCCAAATTGGCTGTGATAATGTAATAAATTCAGTGTAATAAAAATTAATAAATTTATCCTAAAATTGAAAATTTCTCCCTCAAAGTATACTTTGCGAGAAAAGTATACTTTGCAATATTGGTGAAATATGCTACATAGGTTATTCTAATTTCAGGGCTGAATATATTTTTTCTATGCAGCAAGTTATATACGGGATCGAACCCGTTAACCCGGCCTTAAATGACCTTAGCTGTAGATATGCCGTTAAGCACCAATACATCAAATCAATGCGTATTTTCAGATCGCTGTGAGTATTTTGTACTCCCACTTACCAACATAATCAATGTGTATTCTGCTAAAATAAAGTACGTAAAATACGCCAATACGAACATTATCTGGAGCTCTGTATAATAATTGACATGAAATAGATATTGACCATTTCCATCCAAAATGGCCCCCACAATACAAGATGGCTACCGATACCCAATTGCAACAGCCCACCACACTAAAACATGTTTGAACTACATCAAATATTGGCAAACTAGAAGTACGTAGAAATATTATATTGTTTTATATACCTTCTATGATTGAGCCATCTTTTAAAAGTAAAATATAAGATTACAATATGTTTGTAAATACGTAGCAATTGGAAATTATGTACAAACATCCAATAATTTGCGTGATTTTTAAAAATCCCAAGGTGCATGATCACGTGGTTAC
Source organism: Conchocele bisecta (assembly GCA_029237695.1). Classification (NCBI taxonomy): domain Eukaryota; kingdom Metazoa; phylum Mollusca; class Bivalvia; order Lucinida; family Thyasiridae; genus Conchocele; species Conchocele bisecta. The sequence continues at coordinate 24,540,857 of CM055280.1, read as the reverse complement.
AACAATAACAACGTCGCCCACTCCAAAGTAATTATTATTTGATATTTCCGTTAATAGGCAACGGATTTTGATGAAATATGGCGCAGCAAACGCGTCTTCATGAGCTGCATTTGGTGGTCTAGTGAGTTTGGCGCAGAGTATGTCATTTTTGCGAAGAATCGATTTCCGTGTCGGATTCTTTGCAAAAACTACAGAAGTTTGCGCCAAACTCCCTGGACCACCAAATGCATCTCATGAAGATGCGTTTGCTGTGCCATATTTCATCAAAATCCGTTGCATATTAAGGAAAATATCAAATAATACTTACTTTGGCGTGGGCGACGTATTTGTTGTTGTTACCACGTGATCATGCACCTTGACATCGGTCATTGCAGGTTTGTCAACAATTGCTACCAAAGTCCAAGATGGCCACAACAATTTCACACACTACCGCTAACGCAATCGAACTAGCTTTCTATTGCAATTTATGCTTTTACGACCTCGTTCCATTGTCTGGATAAATCCAAGATGGCTTTCAAATACCAACACTTTACTCTATGCTTGTCATAAGGCATTATATTTCAAGTAATTAACGAAGCAATCACAAATTGATGAACTAGGCACAATATATTAGTTTGGTAGCGTTTTGAAAACCGGCTTTCATATGAATATGTAATTATGCAATTTAATGAAATTAAGATGGCCGTCGATATTGGCATTCCACCATGTATTATACTTCAAATTTGAATAAAGCCATGCATTTCCGTTACATGTAAAAATGTTTTTATTAATGTCTCATCAATGTACAGACACGAAATCATAAGTAAACCAATCAGGTACTACATTGGAATTCTAAATTAGACTTATAAGATAATATGTACATATTATAACGTTGCTCTAATAAAACATTGACAACAAAAATTAGTTAAACATAACTAAATCCACAAGAGAAAAGTAAAAATCGAGGAGCCATCGTGAATATTGACATTAATTCAATGTCTAAAAATAAATGAAAACTAGAGCAGCTTGAGCTGCATCAACGGTTTGAGCCTCAAATATTGATTTCATGTGTATCTTTAGCCCAAGGTGTAAACTATCGGTTGCAAAAAGAATTTCTGAAGTTTTAGAATGAACAGTCCAACATTATTGTGTTCGCATCATCACACCGATGTGGGGCCGGTTAGCTTAGAGGTAGAGCGATGGACTCGGAGCGAGGGATACCGGGTTCGATCCTCATCCAAAGTTTTAGCTAAAGGACAGAAATATCGACTACAGCAAAAACATTGAAATCGAATGATAAATAACGAAGCTGACGTCACATCCGTTTGCTCTATTTTGAAAACTTGAAAAAATACGTTCATCTTTGACATCGAATAGAGCCGTAAGTAGTCAAGATATAGCTCTGAAAATTATCATCTTTCCATGCGGCTGACACTCCCCTATCACCCTGGCAAGAAATTCGGCAAAATCGTTGAAAAGTATGTACATTTTTCAACTTCAAATGCATATAGCTCTTTTATTTGAGCAGATAGCCGAAAACTGATTTCCAATGCAAGAAGAATTCTTGAAATCGGTTGGAAAATAAGGAAGTTATAGGAAGTATGACGTCACTTCCGTTTTCGTGGAAAGTAGCATTAAAAGATATCTGAAAATCTCTGAGTCTCTGCTCATACTTGATCCGAATCGGCATGCAAAATTTGAAGTCGATGGTGTAGATGGAGGGAGCCCGTAAGTCAGCGGAAGATTATTTTTCGATAGTGATCGCCCTTAAATTGCAGTTTACGCCATTTGTAAATACACCTACTAAAACGGAAATTAAATATGTGCAATATTCTGCCAGTGAAGTTTTCGTTTGTTTTTCACCATAGGCCGGGCACAAAGCGGGAAAGTTTTAGCTAAAGGACTGAAATATCGACCGCAGCAAGAAATTTTGAAATCTATTGATAAATAACGAAGCTGACGTCACATCCGTTTGCTCTATTTTGAAACTTCAAAAAAAGACGTTCATCTTTGACATCCAATAAAACCGGAAGTAGTCAAGATAGAGCTCTGAAAATTATCATCTTTTATGCGCCTAACACTCCCCTATCACACCGGCAAGAAATTATGTTGCTGACATTACTGTACAAATTGGAAAACGTTTGTAAAGACCACCCGTTATCAGCCGAAATTCGGCAAAAAATCGGCAAAATCGTTGAAAAGTATGTACATTTTTCAACTTCAAATGCCTATAGCTCTCTGATTTGACCAGATAGCCGAGAACTGTCACAGAGTTCGAGATAGAGATTTTGTCATCTTTCCAAAGCAAAAAGAATTTTTGAAATCGGTTAGAAAATAAGGAAGTTATAGAAAGTATGACGTCACTTCAGGTTTCGTGGAAATTGGCATTAAGATATTTCTGAAAATCTGTAAGTCTCGACTTATACTTGATCCGAATCGGCATGCAAAATTTGAAGTCGATCCGACCAGCGGTTTGGGCTGTAGACTGAACGGCTGAATAAAAAAACAAAAACAAAAAAAACCAACGAAAACAATAGGTTTTCGGCGCAGCTGAAAGCCGCCTCAAACGTAACATAACAATAGGTTTTCGGCGCAGCTGAAAGCCGCCTCAGACGTAATAAACGGCTCATTAGTATTTGAATATATACATCTGTGCTATGGTTACAATACATGTACGCGCAAAATGCGCAAATAAAATATACTGAAAAAAGAAATCCGTTATCGCTGTTGATCAGTTCAACAACGAACTGGTGTGTGGTCGGTTGGGTGAAAGCAATGTCGTAGGGATTCCTTCTTATAAGAATCACGATTTGCCTGGTTTAGCCCTCGGGTACGTTTTTATCTTTGGCTCTTTACCTGTGAGTTGAATTGAGTTATTGCCCATTATAAAAGTAGTAAGATTATTACTGATCCTACTACATTTGGGAGGGGGCATTTTGATTCTGATGTGGCGAGGACCTGACATCAGATCAGGATTATTCTGATTTCAGGGCTGAATATGTAGTGTTTTTATTGTAAACTTTCAGTTCTGATTTTGGGACCACCCCCCCCCCCATTTGTACATGTACTTGAACATGTACATGTAATTGTACAAGTAATATGTGTGATTTAGTACTAAACCCATTGACCCGGCCTTAAATGACCTTAGCTGTTGATAGGCCGTTAAGCACCTGCAAACAAAATCAATAACGAAATGATTAACAATGGCTTCTCCTAAAACGCATGAGTATCATAACAGAGCATGAGAACCAATGTGCGAACTAGTTGCAGCTTGTAACTCTGTGACCCTCCCGTACCGTGCGTACCAGAGTTACAGTTCCTCCCATAGCATTCTCCTGCAGAGTGTGAATCAGATCCGATTCGCCACTCTGCATAGGAACTCTGGTACGTACGGTACGGGAGGGTCACCGAGTTACAGACCGCAACAAGGTGCGAACATATTAATTGCAGACGAATATTTACGTTATCTATACGAAACCCGTTTCCTTTCTGTAAAATACTAAAACAAGTTTTTGGCACTTACTTTAATCATATACTTGTAGGAAAATATAAATGTCATATTTTCGGTATCTGAAAAAGACATAACATTAGGACAAGTATAGGAAGCCTTTTCAAACAAGCTATGTCTAAGTGTGTTGTATTCGTTACATTTCAGGAGGCCATGCATTTTCATTCTCAACTTCATTACTACATAACTGACATACCCGTTGACATAATGATCTATATTGATTGTTAGAAGCATGACGGGTGTTTCATTTATGGAATGGCGAACAGTGCAGATTCTGATCAGACTGTGCGGATGCACAGGCTGATGTAGATCTAGATAGCGATTATGTGTGTCGCTGACTTTGTTCTACACGTGTGTTACTTATTGATACAACAAATAAATAAACTGGATGTCCACCTACAATTAAAAATTTAAAAAAAAGTGGGACCAATACATGAATAATTCTTACAACCCCAGATTGCGGCTCCATATGCTATTATAGGTTTTACCAAAGACTTGTACAACTTCGTAAATACATCGCTGGTGTACGTACAAGCTGGTTTTCGGCATGTATATTCGGCAACTGACAATATATTTGTTTTGCATTTCATATTTGAGAGCCTCAAACACAGAAAAGAGAACTTTTGCGTATTTGTTGATTTTGAAAAGGCTTTCGATAAAGTTTATAGACCCGGTTTTTGGCATACACTAATAAATTATGGCATATGACGGTATTTATGTATATAATATATAATATGTATAACGACATAACATTGTGCGTTTCTTATAACCAGGTGAAAATCTGTCCCCACTTTTATTTTCGTTATACTTAAACGGCATTTAGACAACCCTCGCGCAAGCAAATACTTGAGTAGAAATGTTTTATGACGAAATAGGTGCATTCATTAAATTTATTGTAATTCTATACGCTGATGATGCCATTCTTCTTGCAGATACTGCTGCAGGTTTACAAAATTTACTACACTCGTTTCATGACTATTGTACAACTTGGAAACTCAAGGTTAACGTCAATAAAACAAAAAACTGTTATACATGTATATGGAATCAGAACCAATATGAACCTCACTTTTAAATACAATGACACAGTACTATAAATACTTAAGCAGTTTAAATATATTGGTGCAACATTTTTCTGACATCAGAAAAACTATAAGTGAACAAGCTAGAAAAGCATTACAATGTCATGTCTTAAATAAAACGATTATAAATATTGACTTTCCAGTTGCTTGCAAGATAAAATTGTTTGATCAAACTGCCATGCCTATATTATTGTACGG
>CM055280.1:24427608-24535593 GCA_029237695.1 Conchocele bisecta | reverse complement strand
TATTATTGTACGGATGTGAAGTGTGGGGTTTTGAGGATTGAGTATAAAACGTTACCTGATAAATAGAATACCAGGCTACTGTCTTTCGATATCAAGTTTATCAGGCTCGGCTCAGAAACGGTAGGAATTCCTCGGCAAGCCTTGGCGTTTCCTAGCCTTGCCTGATAAACTTGATATCGAAAGACAGTAGCCTGGTATTCTCTCTGTATCCAGTCATTGTATACACTCACCACACACACACACTGTAATACATTGACGCACGATGTACGTGTATGGTAAGCAAGCAGAACCGAATTTAACATTGTGGGAACTGAATGTTATCGCTGACATAGTCGATGACGTAGTGTCAAGTCAAAACAAGTTTGCCAAGTGTTGTGACTACATCCGTGGGAAATATTTTTGTTTCAATAATAAAATATCTGTATTTTATTTCTAATTTTTTCTTCACGTAACCGATATGGTCATATATGTTTAGAAAATGCCCACACAGTCTCCTTAAATAATTTGAAGTGTTCGCCAATGGTATATAGAGAATACCAGGCTAGTGTCTTTTGATATCAGGTTTATCAGGTGAGGCTAGGAAACGCGTAGGAATTCCGAGGCTTGCCGAGGAATTCCTACCGTTTCCGAGCCGAGCCTGATAAACTTGATATCAAAATACACTACCCTGGTATTCTATTTATCAGGTATCTTTTTATGCTAGAAAATGACCATAGATGACGTCATTATCAATTGAAAGAACGCGGACTTGTTTACGTTGCGTCATTACACTGACGTCATTCGGTAACGTCACGTGACGTCATCCGACCAATGGAACGTCAGTTTTCACTTCGTTGTAACCCGGATGTTTATATCAGGACAATGCCTGATACACCAATATGTTATCAGTCAGTACGTATTCGGTCAATACAGGGCAGGTTACCTGATAAATGGGGCTTACAGTGTGTGTGTGTGGTGAGTATATACAATGCTGAAACTATATATAATAATTCCAGCACAAAAATATTTACACAATTCCCTAACATTTGATTGGCCCGTAGCAAGTCTCTGTCCAAAATTTATATCCCAGTAAACTCCCACGCCGAACTACTTTCCGCAACCGTAAGGCGCAGTTAAAATAATTCTGAAGAAAACGGAAAATAAACACATTTTCTTGATGAATTTATTTCAAATACTGGAATTATAAGGAATGAATGGCATTTTTGTTGAATTTATCGGGGATATAAACTTGGAAAAGTCGCGGTAATACTGGACGAGGCCTTTCGGCCTTCGTCCAGTATTCCCCCGACTTTTCCAAGTTTATGCCCCGATAAATTCCACAAAACGGCCATTCATTCTTATAATAAACCTTTGAATAGTTGCAAGCGGTTGTGTGTCTGTGTCTTATCTGCAATACATATATGGCGCAATAGGTCTATAGCATGAACTGTCCTGGAGTTGATGTTTACGATATCAGAAGCTGACATTCAAATGCGATAATTATCCGGAAAAAAACGCATGTTTATGACCAGAGACAAGATGTGACTGTATTCATACAACATCTTTTTTTTCCGACTTCTATTTCCTAAATAAAACATGGTTTGGCAAGGGGTGTCAAACATGGGCGTCACCAGTATTTTTTGAAAAGGGGTTTCGGCTTTCAGCTGGGTTGCCCCTGGATCCCTTACACATTTCGGTTGCATCTCATCCCCAGAACATTTTTTTATTTCTAGTAGGCAAATGCTGCAAATACGTTTTTTGTCAATTTAAGAAGCTTATGTATGAAAAGTGTCATATTGCAATACGTTTACCGTCGCATGACTGTGCTTTGTTAGTAGGGCATTTGAATAATGTAATGTCTGCTCATTCATGCCCTGAAAATGGCTACCACGGACCTCATTTATGTGGAAAAATCTTGCTGTCTCCAAAAAAGGGGGTTCCTACGACCCCATTGAAGCTCCCCTGACGACGGCCTTGTCAATTTGTATTGTGTACACGATATCAAGACGATAGAGCTAGAAGAGAAGTTCATGTTGGTGCTATTTTCGGCATTCGCCGATTTTGATTTTCATTCCAGCTGCCTAGGTCTGAATGATGGAGAAAGAGAACGTTGTCGTGAAGGCGGAAGAATTGTTGGACACAATTCTGGACGTCGGTGGATTCATGCCACAGACACATGACGATCATAATGAAGTTGCGTCGTTCTCGGAAGCAAGGCTCGTCCCATCGGCCCAGGAGCAGGAATATGTATTTGTAATGCCTTCTGATTTCCAACGTGATGGCAATCCCGAACAGACGACACTCAATCAACAACAACAACAACCACAACAGGTGGTCGGAGCTTCATCAAGCACAACGAGTGGGACAGTACAATTCTCACAAAGACTCATATCAAGATGGGATGAGGTCAACAAAGGAGCGTTTGTCTACTTGAAGTATTATACCCTTTGGCACGCTGTCCTAGTCACGGACGTTTGTCCGAACGAGAGTAAAATCACGGCCATTCATTACGCATGTCCATATTTGCTGGGGAGCCGAATTGTGCAGGAGGATAAATTTGTGGTAAATCCCGCCAATGGGGAATTATGGGTAGTGGAAGTTCCAGTAGACCAACGTGTGTCACCAGATGAGGCGATCGCTCGCGCGCGTGCAAGGTTAGGTAGGCAGGAATTCAACATGTTTACCTCAAGGAGCAGTCATTTGGTTCAGGAATGCATTCTGCGTGAGACTTCGTGACATGTTATAAGGGTTCGTTATGGAACGCTAAATATAACATAAACTCAAATAAGTAATGCTTGTTCTAACATTTGGACGTAGTGGAGCAGATTTAAAGCTAGCTATACTACATTTGGACGTAGTGGGGCAGATTTAAAGCTAGCTATAATACATTTGGACGTAGTGGAGCTCCACTACGTCCAACTGTATTATAGCTAGCTTTAAATTCAATTCGAGCTAGCTCAAATATTTAAAGCTAGCTTTAATAAATTCATTTCATTTGAAGAGCTCTTTAATTGATTTGGAGCTAGATTTGGATGCTATTTCAACATGTACCTTTATTAGTAGAGCTCCACAAATGATTTGGAGCTTGCTGTAAACTATCCAGATAAGCTGCGTATTTGCTTAAATACCCAATTAAAATGTCAAAAACCCAATTGAAATCAGAAGTAGCGAGTATCAAAAAGCATTAACAAATTTGTGGTACCTTTATTATGCTACAGAAAATAAACAGACCACAAATCTAGCATATTTGTCTTATTTTTCCATGAAAACACATCTTGGTATTTCATTAGAATTATCTCCAAGGAGACAATTCTAATGAAATGCCAAGACATGTTTTCATTTCGAAGCAAACTGTTCAATACTTGCTGTCAGTTGATGTGTAAACAGTGTGTGATTTTATTTTACCCAATTAAAATTTTGAAATACCCAATTGCTTCAGAAATGATAGAGTGATAATACTCAATTCAATTCAATTCAATTCCTTATCTGGAGCCCTGAGCTATAATTAATTTGGAGCTAGCTCTAAAACAAATCGAGCTTGCTCTAGATCAATTAATGATATCTCAAATTGTATTGCACGTGCGATTGTGTTTTGTTTAAAAATACTTGAATACTATGCTTGCAACCAGACAGTTTGATTGGCTGAGGCTGAGCTGTGCTACATCCATTCAAATTGCTTGATTGCGAGTCGAGATTGCCAATAGGTGCTCCGAACTGTTGACATATGTAGCAGATCTTTCCCAGTGGCCGATCTTTCAAAATTGCTAAGTACATGTGTACTAAGTATGTAAGTACCCTGGCCGAGAGGCCAATTTCTGCGGAGAAAATTTCAAAATTATTTTCTTTCAAGATATGGGCCGCGTCATGCGAAAACCGGTCTTAATGACAAAATAATCATTTTTCACTTTTTTGCATATTCTGAATACCGCATCTTTAAAAAGTCATATACCACAAAAAGTATCAATGTATCTCAATTATTTTTCATGTTACATGTATTTTTGTGACACGTGGTAGAATCGCAAACGACGTTTTAGCTCAATGACGTCGCAATTACGACGTTAACATTAACGGGCGACTTCAACGTCAATAATAACGTTTAAGCGTAATGGAGTAGTAAACGAATAGGCCTGCCATGTATGTTGATTTTAAGTAGTGTATGTATAATTGTATACTATTAGTGAATACTTGACACGTAACCTTGGGCAAAGTCAACATTATCTTGTGTGTACTTTTTGCACAACTACGAACGCCAAAAATATATGAGCCGCGCGTGCGAAACCCGGGCTTAATGACAACATTTTCAGTTTTAGGCCAAGACAAAGTATGAAAATAATGTTTATGGCTCGTGTTGCAGTTGCTAATGTAACGTTATGTTTTGGATTGCGGCCCAAGTAACGTAATTTCGTATGAATAATTTTCAAATAAGGCAGAGTGAGGCGTTTATTTTAGAACTTACCACAACATAACCTATTATTAGTATTTATTCCGTCAACACAGTGCGTATGTGCCGTGAAACACAGTGCCGTGAAACATTTTTGATATCCAGTCAATACTATTTTTGCATTTTACAGCCATTTGTAGGTGTTGACGGGATAAATAGAATAGTAGGTTAGTGCCGTGAATGGGAAAAAAAATATCTGGCGCGGCACGGAAATGGGATGTGCTCGGTAGAGCCTCGCCCATCCCGTTTCCTGAGCCTTGCCAGATATTTTCCCCCATTCACGGCATTAACCTACTATTCTCTATTACCCGGAACACCTGTAAAATACTAAGAATGCGACATTGAAAACGACATTCAATGTGACTAAAATAGAACGGAGGGGCTATGTGAAGGGGAAGGCAGTTACAATGAATAAATATAAATATTGTTTGTTCTATTTATTCTCAACCAAAGCAGGGACCATACATTCACCAATTATCCCAGACCAAAGTACATGTTGCGACCACTCATTTGAATCGTCTCGATGAGACGTTTCAAATAGTGGTCACCACATATACTTTTGACGAGAAATAAAAATTATTGTGTTGTTTTTGTTTATGTCAGAAAATGTGTGTACATGTATATTTACACTGTAATGGTGTACTGACTGTCTGTTCCACGTTTCGCTGCCGACGAACATTTGGCCATTAAACACATTAAATCTAAAAAATGTTTAAAAGTAAGTACTTTTTCATCAATAACAAAAAAGTCACCCTTCCCAAAAATAATTATTTGATGAAATCCCATCAAATATTGATTTTATTGCGAAAACACGATTTTCCTATGGGAATTTAACATGGGGAGTAAATTTCCCAAACTTTTCGTTTTTTGACGGATCAAAAAACAAAATATTTTGGAAATTGACTCCGAAACCTGATGAGATAGCTTGAAAATGATGTAACTAAGAAAACAAAAGTTAAAAATCGGTCCACAAATGAAAAAAATATTTAAAAACAAATCTACTTTTGCCCCCATGTTAAATTCCCATAGGAAAATCGTTTTTTCGCAATAAAATCAATATTTTATGGAATTTCATGGAATGGAACATTTTTTTGGGGTATGGTGGCTTTTTTGTTATTGATAAAAAATTACTTACTTTTAAATATGTTTTTACATTTAATGTGTTTAGTAGCCAAACATTCGTCGGCAGCAAAACGTGGAACAGACAGTAATAGTATATACAGTCGACTGTCTGTTTCACGAAAATGGCCCAAATTTTACGACTATATAAACCATGCAAAAACAATATTGTTGTCGCTAATAATAAATAAAAGCAATATTTAAGAATGAGCCTTCTTTTTATTTCGCGAAATTTGGTCAAATATTGATTTTATTGCGAAAAAAAAACAATTTCCATCCATAAATTCCCCATGTTAAATCCCCATAGACGTTTAACATGGGGATTTATTTTTCGAATATCAGAAATGCTGGACCGATTTTCAAAATTTAACTTTTGTTTTCTTAGTTAGATCATTTCGGAGTAAAATTCCAATTTGTTTCGGTTTTTTTTGCTCGTCCCACAGCTCCTCCACCTCATTTCCCCCCATGTTAACTTCCCATAGACAAATAAAATTTTCGTAATAAAATCAATATTTGACAAAATTTCACAAAATAAAAGTCTCATTCAAAAATGTTGATAACATTTAGTATTATCAAAACAAATATTGTTTTTGCATTATTTATGAAGCCGTAAAATTTGGGCATGTTGCGTGAAACAGACAGTAGTTAATATTGTACCATTTTCAACATGACACTCATATACACCGCTAATCTTGCAACTATTGGTCATTTTTGTATTTAAAATATACTTGAATATTGTGCTTGAAAACAAGAAGTTTAATTGGCTGAGCGGGAGCTGTGCTACAGCTCATGATCAGCCAATCAAACTGATTGATTACGAACTGAGATGTTCAGACATATGACGTCTGGGCAAGATTAACGCAGGCAGTTGTGTTATGTACGACGCCATCAAAGAATACATTTTTAGTATTTTAGCGAATGACAGGATACAAACTAATGTATAGGCATGTACGGTTATGAACCGATGAACACACGTAGGGTATCATGGCCTAAATGTGATAAATAGAACACCGTGATAGCGGAAATCATGATCAGCTCGGAAACGGTAGTTATCCCGTCAACACAGTGCGTATGTACCGTGAAACACGGTGCCGTGAAACATTTTTGATATCCTGTCAATACGACCTAATCACTGCGTATGAATATGTGCGGTGGCTGGGATTATTTATTTTTGCATTTTAAAGCCATTTGTAGGTGTTGACGGGATAAATAGAATAATAGGTTAGTGCCGTGAATGGGAAAAAATATCTGACAAGGCTTAAGAAACGGGATGTGCTCGGCAGAGCCTCGCCCATCCCGTTTCCTAAGCCTTGCCAGATATTTTCCCCATTCACGGCACTAACCTACTATTCTCTATATATTCCTACGCGTTTTCTAGCCTTGCCTGATAAACTTGGTATCAAAGCACACTAGCCTGCATGGTATTGTTTATGACGGGCTGAAAAGATCATACGGACCGAATAGTATGATATCAAATACATCATTTTCGGTTCGGAAACGGTAGGAATCTCTCGGCAGGTTTCCTAGCCTTGCCTGATAAACTTGCTATCAAAACACGCTAGCCTGGTAGTGTTTATGAGATGCTTAACGTGGCAGAATTTACCAGACGGAGCTAAGCGGGACGGACGGACGGACGGACGGACGGACGGAGAATTATAACACTAAATTCCACTTACGGTCGTAGTAGGATATCAAACCATGGGCCGTTGCCTTTACTGGGGTGTACAATATATTTGGTCTGTTTAAAGTGCGTGGAGTCCGAAGAATTCCTCGCAAACTTTAAACAGACCAACGTAAACTATATTTGCACTGTATTTTCTGATAGTTTCAAAAATTTAAGAAACTAAATATGGCGCGAAAATTAAGAATAATCTAGTAGTATATAAGAGTCACAAATGATACCACCATCACCTATGGAAGGTGCCAGCTACGCGCGGCACCTTCCACAGCATGAAGGTGGTATCATTTGTGACTCTTATATACTACTACCGCGAGACCATATATTTATGACATGAGAAGATACACCCTATTAGAGATAACAATCTGTCACAAATATATACTGACACACTATTAAAGACAAGTTATCCATATACTCAGTATATATATACAACAATCTGTCATACTTTTATTACGAATAAAATAACAACTGACACCCTATTGAAGATAAGAAATCCATAAGTTATACTCAGTATTTTACACCAATCTGTCACAAATATATACTGACACCCTATTAAAGACAAGTTATCCATAAGTTATACTAAATATATTACAACAATCTGTCATATATTATTACGAATAAATATACTTACACCCTATTGAAGATAAAAAATCTATTGGTTATACTCAGTATAATGCCTACCATAAAGCAAATGAGAGAGCAAGCTAAGAGTTGGGGAAATTTCCCTAAGAGGTTTGAGACTCAAGAAAGATATAGCAGATAGGATAAGTGACGCGCGAGCCGTCGTCCTACGAGGAGAGGCTGCGGCGTGCGGTTTCGACCGACGACTGCCCGCCGACCCCGAAAAACGCTCCGAGAAATTGGAAAACGAGACGACGGCCAGTCCTGCGCGCCACCGCTTACGCGCAGCGTGTAAAAGAAGATCCCAGCGCACGTAGAAAACCCCTATACAAGGCGTACTACAATAAGATTTATCAAGGGTTGGTGGGGGGACCTCCCAAGAAGGAGGAGAGATATCGCCAGAGCTTTGGTGGAGGAGGGTCCCAGGATTCTCGCCGAAGAAGCCGAAGTTAGGGAAACTATTGATAGGGGTAGGAGGAAGATAGTATGGACTTTCTTTGAGAGGGGGGTAGACGGGGAGATCGCTATCGTATAATGAATAAAATTCGCCCAGAGATGACCACGGCATGTTACCTGAGGTATTCGTGCTCGTATCGTATTAGGAACATAGAGACCGACGCTACTAATGATCTATCACAAACAATCAAAGGGCAGTCCGTGGATAAACGAGATCGCCAAAGCCGAGAGTTGGATATCCGATAGAGAGAAAGGTCGAATGGACATCGACAAAGTCGATAGACCAAACACAAAATGGACCTTCGTTCGTTGGATATCGGTCGAGGTGAAGATGATCATCGACGCTCAACAACTTCTCATGGGAGCGGGAAAACTCCCAGACTGGTTAAGACAGAAAAAGGGAATGTATTCCGTCGACACATACGACGAATACTTGTGTCTGTTTAGGTGCATAGCCATCCAACGTGGAGAGAGACCAGACCGCTGTTGTGAGAAGGCACGAGCTCTGGCTCGCGAATACCTCGGGCATGATAACGGACCGGGTAGCCAGGGAATTCCCCTGGACGATATTAAGAAGGTCGAAGAGCGCTTCAAGCTGGGTATTCGCGTGTACGAGCCCACCGCCGATGGAGTGTGGTACCTCATGAAGGTTCCGGCAAATTACGACGTGGTTGGGAGGAAGACAATGACGATAGGAATGTTTGGAGGTCACTCGTTCCTCATAACGAATCTCCGCAAGATGACGAACGAGTACGGGTGCACCGGATGTCAACAACGGTTCACAAAGTCGTGTAACATGCACAGGCACGCGACCCACCTGCATGGGTGGGAAGACCGTGGTGACATGTCCAGTAAGAGGGTAGAGAGACCGCAGTCGGCCTACGAGAAGGCGTTCTATCCTAAGGGGTCAGCGAGTGTGAGGTCGATTCAATGGTTGAGCAGAGAAGAGGAGAGGGTGGGAAAGCACATACATCACGCCAACTGCGGTCACGGTGGTGAGAGGTGGGTGGCCGGTGATCCGGTCGACGGTTACTGTCACGAGACCGAGACCGTGTTTCAGTTTCACGGATGCTACTGGCACGGGTGTCCGAGGCATTGCATGAGAGGTAATGCGAGATCGCTGTACAGAGGACGGAAATTCAAGACGCCCAAGATAAGGAAGGCGGGTTACGAGCTGGTGGTGATGTGGGAGTGCGAGTGGTTGAATGATAATTTTGATAAAATTAATACCTACTATCCACAATTGCCACGCGAGGAGGAGACGACTCTGTACCCCCACCAGATAGTCTACGACTTCGAGGCGTATCTCGACAAGTCAAAAAGCACGCGACCCACCAAAGACCTGACCTTCGAGGTCGAGCACGTTCCTATATCGGTGTCGTTGGGGGATACGATGCATGAAGGGATCACACACCTATGCGAACGAGATCCCGACACGCTAGTCGAGAAGTTCGTGACCGAGCTGCAGATGAGAGGCAAGGCAATCAGGGAGGGGGTTAGAAAGAAGTATCTGCCGGCCGACATAGATATGTTATCGAAGTCTCAGCAAGCAAAGATTATCTCATGGATTGACCAAGTCCCGGTGGTGGGGTTCAACTGTAGCAGGTACGACCTGAACCTCATCAAGCAGTACTTTGTAGAGAAGTTGGCGGCCACCGTGAATAAGGTGATGGTCGGAAAGAGAGCCAGCACGACGATGTTTCTGTTTACCCCGGAGTTTAAATTTCTCGACATCATCCAGTATCTGGGACCCGTACCACGTACGACCGGTGGGTTAAGGCGTACGATTGTAAAACGGTAAAGTCTCACTTTCCGTACGAGTGGTTCGATAGCGCGGACAAGCTCGACCATCCGGGGCTGCCAGACTATCCCGAGTGGTACTCGAAGTTGAAGGGTGAGTTCCTTCTGTCGTTGTCCGAGTGGAAAGAGTGTAAGAAGGTATTCCGAGAAAAGGGGATGAAGACGTTCAAGGAATGGTTGCAACACTACAACGACTTGGATGTAGGACCGTTCCTGGAGGCTCTGAATAAAATGACGGAGTTCTACAGGGGAAGAGGTGTGGACATACTCAAGGATGCCGTGTCTCTACCCGGTGTTTCCCTTCAGTACCTACTCCGCGGGTCGATCGATGGGAAGGCGGACACGCCCGAGCTGTGGTCACCGAAGTCTGAAACTTACGAGATGATGAAGCAGGGATTGGTCGGTGGTCCGTCCATAGTATTCTCCAGATACGCCGAGGCTGGAAGGTCGACGATCAGGGGTCAGGTGGGGAGTCGGGAGGAGAAGATGTGCAAGGCGGTGCTGGGGTACGATGCCAATGCTCTATATCTATCTACTCTGTCGAAGGACATGCCGTGTGGTGAGGAGCAGATATGGACGTGTGACGACCCGGAAAGGCAGTCGTATATAGACCGTTTCGTGAGGAAGGTCAGGAGTGAAAAGTGGTTCGGATTTGCGGAGTTGGTCCCTGAAACGTTGAGAGACAAGTTCTCTGAAATGTCACCGCTGTTCGTTAATCGAGAAGTCGATGAGAACGAGGTTCCGCAGCACATGAAGGACTACCTGGCCGGGACCGGGAGGAAAATAGTCGAAGGACAGAGAAAGCTCGTGGGGGCAATGTCCGCCAAGAAGATGATCATATACTCCCCGCTGCTAAAGTGGTATCTGGAGCACGGTCTGATCGTCAAGGCGGTGCATAGGGTGATAGACTACACGCCCGGCAAACCGTTTCAATGGTTCGTTAAAGAGGTCACCGCTGCTAGACGGACGGGGGACGTCGACAAGAGCAAGGCGGTGTGGCGGAGATATTCAAACTGGTTGGCAACGCGTGTTGTGGCCAGCTGATAGAGGCACAAGAGAGACACCTGAACACCACATATACGAAGGATGAGAAGACTGTCGATCGGGCACTGAGGTCGGCGTGGTTCGAAGACCTGGAGGAGATTGGGGAGGCTTACGAGATATCGAGCAGGAAGACTCGAGTGGTGATCAACAGACCGTTTCAGTGTGGCATAGCGGTCTACCAGTTGGCCAAGCTCCGGATGCTGGAGTTCTACTACGATTTCTTGGACAAGTACGTGGATCGCGGAGATTTCGAACTGATACAGATGGACACTGACAGCATGTACTTCGCGCTGTCGGAGAAGAGGCTGGCGGCGGTGGTGAGAAAGAATATGAAGAGAAAGTTTAATAAGGAGAAGACCGAGTGGTTGGCGTGGCACGTGTGGAGCAACAGAACTCCGGGACTGTTCAAGTTGGAATTCGAAGGGGAATAGAGAGCCATCGCTCTGTGTAGCAAGTGTTACTACGTGAGCGGTGATGGAAAATCTAAGCACTCGGCCAAGGGGATGTCGAAGAGATCTAACGATCTGACTTGGGGAAGGTATAAGAGTGCTCTCGAAGGGGGTAGGGATATGGCGGAGAACAGGGGATTCCGAATGATTAACGGGGTGATGAAGACGTACTGTCAACAAAAATTAGGACTCTCGGCGTACTACGACAAGAGGAGAGTGATGGAAGACGGGTTACACACCGAGCCTATAGGATAGATAAAAAAAGAACTCTGAGAGAATACTAAAGACTCTGACGATCTGGGGGTAGCTGAGTGTCAGAAGGCACCGCGAGAAGTTCTTCGCGAACAAACCCTCGAGATGGCCCATCATCCAAATAGTAGAGCACGGGCTCATCGGGCTTGGTAATAGATCGATCTAGATGATATACATTCGAGCTCTCCCGGTTGATAGAGGTACCGGACGTCAATATCTGATGGAAGCCGTTGCTCCTCTAAACCAACGGGTCGCCCGCGCGAGACGGCAGAGGGCTCGCTCGTCACCCTTTTAAGCTTGATAGCATCTACGGGCTTCTTACCTATCAATCTGGTCACCTCTCCGTTCAGTGCGGAGACCACGGCGGGCAGTCTGGCCACCCACTCGGTCGATCGCGAATGAGGGTCTACAAGTTATTTAGCGTATTGGTGTCCGAACAGTCTCTCAGCCAGGGTTCGATTGAAGCGTTCCACGATCCCCTGGTCCCGGTGGATGTTGACGCGGCCGCGTCTGACAGAAACTTCGTGCTTAGACAATAGATGAGAGACCGCGCCCATGAACTCGCGGCCGGGATCGACCTGGAGAAGATTCGGCCATTTCAGAGGACTCCTCTTATATATTCGGGAGAGAGCCTCGGCCACCTCCTTAGACTCTTTAGTGGCCAACGGCTCAGCCCCCTTATAACGACTCGCTACGTCAACGACTGTCAGCGCGTACTTGTACGTCTTACGACCGACGCGATCGTGAGGGAGAAACAGGAGATCCGCTTGGTGAACTTGGTTCGGTACCGGCACGTCGAATTTCGGGCGCGGAATATTGTGAGGCGCGGGTAAATAGATCTGCCAGATGGCCTGCTTCTTGAGCCATTCCTTGACAGCGTTTTCTGAAACCTTGGTCGCCGCCGCGAGGTTCTTGATGGCAGCGATTCCCTTCCAGTAGCCGCGGGGGCTATAGTACGTGTTCGCTAGCTTGCGCGTTAGGCGAACCGATAGTTTGCGCGTGTTCATCGTATGCGATGTATTCTAATATATCTGACAATCTCCAACATGCCCTCGCCAGATCGTCCGGTAACTGCGTCGATAATAATAAACCTTTGTTGGAAGTACAATCGCGATTGGGGGTTAAGGTCTGAAGGAAATTGGGAAAATCTAATCCCCCAGGATTGGTGGAGGAATCTAACATCCGCTTTGCGAAAAGGGTGGCCACTTTTTCGTCCTCCCGCCACGTCTCGAGAGAATCTCGGGCCAGACGAATCATACCCTTTGCACCAACCATGCGGTGTTTAAGGGCAGTGTAGCCTACATCGATCATAGCAAAATAAAGTTCGTCAAATGACATCGTTCTATATATATGGGCCGCGCTCTGTGAAAACCAGCCTTAATGACAACGTCATGAAAGGCTGAAAATGACGTCGCAAAGTTACGCATAAATTTACCAACGTCACGTCGGATTTTGACACTTGGAATTGTTGCGTCATTGCAATAAGTTGTCCTATTTATAGCTGTACGCTTTACAGCTCACAAATATGTTAATGTTGGATATGCGTGGCAGAATTGTAGTTGTTTTCATAGTGGTTCAGATAGTTGTCTTTTTTTACTTAGGTTTCCTTCAAGGAAATACGTAGTAATTTTGTCGATTATTTTTTATACAAATGGGAATATTGCATTTATGATTGTTATCATATAATTATTATATGGACGACTTGTGAAATGGTATTTGAAACTAAATAACCATACGACCGGTATTTTTAGATAACACATA
This sequence comes from Conchocele bisecta, assembly GCA_029237695.1. Classification (NCBI taxonomy): domain Eukaryota; kingdom Metazoa; phylum Mollusca; class Bivalvia; order Lucinida; family Thyasiridae; genus Conchocele; species Conchocele bisecta. The sequence goes on along the minus strand of CM055280.1, from coordinate 24,521,993 downwards.
ACAAATCAAAATGCTAATATTTCTTTTAAACTGTATTTATATAATTTATATAACAATTACAAACAAACGCGAGAACAATTGTAGTCGGCGTAGTTGGAGGCGTCTGCATGTTTCTTAATTTGGGTTGAAACCGGAATACACAAAGAAAACAAACTTATCCTGTCTGGCGACCACCATCAGATATACATGTACTTACAACGAACCGTACACGCTGTACAAACCCAGTTCCGATTTTGGGATTTAGTTATGGGCATTCCATTCACGTGGGAAGGTGAGCCACCATGTGACGCCATTATTTGGCGCCACAGAGCGCCACAGTGTACTGTCGAGGTGGTTCCATAGCCTATGCTGCTTACATTTATGAGATCTACCCGTGTGCAAAGTTTAATGATTAGACTGCAATACGCATTTTGATGAGTCACGCTAACTTTCATGTAAACGTGACAAGGTATAAGTTAGATGATGTATTCGAGTCGAATATGGTTAGTTTAATAACAGTGCATTGGGGAAATTTAGGGGGCATGACATGACAGAACCGTATTACTCTGCTTGCAGTTACTGCTTAACCAACCCGGCCTGCACATATGCGCAATCTGATCAGTGTCTACAGTATTCGGTGTTCTGATATAGAGCCATCTGGGCGTGGGCTTATACATTTTTCTGACCGCATTCAAATTCGTATTGTGTCGTGTGTGCCGAGGCTGAACACAGCTCAACTCGGCATCGACCAGTCATTATTTTCTGATTTCGATTTAAAAATAACAGAATACATGTACTCATATTTATTTTTAAACACGACGGAAATTATAGTCATTATTGGTATGTGGTAAACTAACCCGAATGTTTTTCACAAACAGAAAATTCGGGTTAGCGGTAAACATTAAGGCGGAACAGCATCTACACTGGTCACACATACAGACTGTGGATCGTATATTAGTGGATTACTGCGATTTGCGAATGTGCAGGTTATCCTGACATGTAGAATAGGTGTTAATCTCAAGCATATAGCACACGCTAGACAGTGCATCTCCGTGAATTATCACATTGGGGAAGTGGGTCAGACAGGTCCAGACAGTGATCTCACCATGTTACCGCTCTGCTGAGAGCAAAGGATTTCGCCGCATCCGTGCAATAACTTTCAATATGTAGACACATAAATTATGTAAATCTGCATTCATGTATTCATGACTTAATTATGTGTTACGTAGATTTACATATTGCATGATCATATTTATGAAAGGTCTTGGTTTACATATGTCATTCTATGGAAAGCGATTTAATTCGTATTGGCAATACTACCTGCACTGTTTGTCGCAAATTTAAAACTCACGAGGAAATGAACATGCACAATATAATATATCAAACTGCCGGTATTTTTATCAGAACATTTTTTAACAATTGTACAATCATGTAAATCACATCGCCACATTTTCCCGACATTGACAGGTTTATGTATATATATATTTTTTTCAAATGGTAAACCCATTATCAAAAATTCAAACCCACACACATTTAAAAATACACAGTAATGGACAATTTTGCCCTGAATGTTGTGTTGGCCACTTTTGATTTTAACAACTATACATTCCATTTTCTAAATAAATACGCATGCTGTCGCGCGGGCATCATTCACGCAAATAACAAACATATGAAGGAATCTACAAAGTACGGTTGATAAATGCGTACATTTATAAAATTTGAAGAAACTTATATAAAAAAATCAGTACCGGCAGTAAATTCATACACAGGATCGAGACGGGTAGCCCACACAATAACTTTTTTAAGCGGACACACCTAACAATATCTGCCCTCTCTGAGTGGGGGTCAGCGCAGGATTAACCCCATAGACCTCCTACCTGCTAGTACGGGGTACATGTACATAAGACCGTCCGCTACACAGGAAAACCTTCCTCCCGCTTTCTGAGATGTAAATTTAATTCCGAGAGTCGGGTATGGACAGTCGATTTTTTATTTGTTTAAAACTCCCCGGGGTGTCCGACTACCCTCTAGACACCATCGGACGCTGAAGTCATTGATATGTGCAGCCATAGGCTTATCCAAATTTTAACCAAATTCAGGTCATTCATTTCTACAGAAAAAAGTGCATTTGTTTCAATCACAGATTGTTTAATTTCAAACACCAGGAATGTCGTTTAGTTGTTTGTGTTTGGTCTTTGGTGAGTGACGTAATGTCTACACCAATAAATGACGTCACACTTAACTGGTACGTAAATAACGTCAATTAGATTCTGAACTAAATTCTCAAATAATTACAATGTATCTTTCTGACGGTACATGTATATGCATAATCTGTGATAGTTGGCGATAGTAGCAAATTACGAAGTCGCAGGTCGGCTAATTATAGATTTAAAATCGATAGTGGTGCGTTTGAATTGTTCACTATATGTACATATCATAGTTTTATTCTGTTCAATGTTTGATATTATAGATCAGCAAATACAGTTTACAGCAAGCACAGTCAATGAGTCTATGAACACGCATTTCTACTGTAGGATGTTGTTTTGCATTGTACAAACGTCAGCGTTTCAATAACGTCATTTTCTCGATGACCTTATTTTTGTTTCCTTGCGTGATTCACATGGCGCTACAAAAAATGAGATAAAACAAAAACTATGAAACATATTTGTATTTTCTTTTCTGCATATTGTTTTTGAAAGGTGTCCGCATCAAAAAATGTAAAAAAGTGCAAATTGAAAATTTTGTCATTAAGGCTGGTTTTCACAGAGCGTGGCCCATATATATTTATAAAAAAAGTTATTTAAAATAATTAATTTAAAATCTCGATTGAATATAGTAGCCGACGAGCCCCACCACACCCATTCCCACGACGATGAACGCGATCTCGCGGTCTTTTTGGGGCTCTGACGGTACATAGAAATCTAATTAATTAAATCAGTAGAGTGCTGAGACGTATCGGCCATCTTCGATGTTGAGTTGTGCGTCTGTAATTATATATAAGTACACGTTCAATGGCCCGGCTCCGTCCGCCTCTTTGGTTATCTGGATCGTCACACCCTCGCTAGCGTTCTCAACTTGGCGTCCGCTGCCGTGTATTTGGTCGTCGTCGCTGGCTCGCATGTCTAGCCATAACGCGTATTTGGTATTCAGGAACTCCGCGAGGGAGACGGCCGAGAGATGCAGGTCTTTGGCAACCGCTGCAACCTCCGAAGAGCACTTAGAGCCGGCAGCAAACTGCTTTCTTACTTCGTCCCACTGCTGGTGCGCGCGAAGACCCGCGCTGTAGAGTTGATTGGGAACTCCCTCGATCGTCACCTCTACCTTCGTGATTTTGGGGTTATAGAATTTGTCGGTTTTTCTAGCACCGAACGCGAACCGAGCATCCTCGAACAACATCAGTATACCTTTCATAGAGCGGGCGGGTACGTTGACGTTAATATTCCACAATGTGTCGCCTTTGTCTTTCGTCATCTTGCGATGGCGAAGAACTCGGTCGTAAAGTATGGCAACACGCCCGGCGTACTGGGTTCTGATCAATCGCGCGAGTTCGGGCATCGTGACCATGTCGTACTCCAGCGAAACATTATCGATCGTATACGTCGATAACATGTCGCTGGTTATGAGAACTGGCCGTAGTCGTTGAACGTTAGTTCGTATTCGAGGCGGTCAGCCAAAGCGCTCTGATAGTAGGGCATGTGACTCTCCAGCAACTCAAAGTCGAGCGGGATGTAGAAGCGGTTGCCGTAAGCGCCCGCGACCGCATTGTCACTCGCGTTGTTATCTACCTTGTTACCAGCCCCGATTCTAAGTTTGGTTACGTTCTTATTTTTGCTGGTGTCAATACCCTGATTGACAGCGTTTTCGCGCTCTTGCGCCGTCTTCCATAGGTCCTGATAACAATGGTAGACGTCGCTGTCGTCGATCGACATCACCTCATTACCAGAAATCTTTATCATGGTCTTCTTGACGATGGCGCGACCAAGGTTCTGAACGACGGTTCGGTCCTCGTCCGTCGACGTCAGCGAAATAGTGAAAGCGAGGCGAACAGTACCCGGCACAATGACGTCGTTAGCTCCGAGGTTGGGGAAGCGGACCAAGAGCTGCTGGTTCTGGTCGATCGTCGATGGGTTGTTCGTAATAACGACACTCTGTCTCACGCCTTTTGCCCCGAGGGGCTCACGCAGTCTGCGGTATGGATTGAGTTTGCGACCGTATTGACTCGAAGACATAATTTATTGAAACTATATTAAACCCTTATGGTTTTGTCTTTAATACATAATTAATTTTAAGAAAGTTATAAAGATGGATGATTACGATATTAACATGGATGAAATCGGCAGAGACGATTTCCGCGACGATGATGACATCGATGACTATGACGAAACGACCTTCATAGAGACACCAGCACCCCCAATTCCACTTTTGTTTGATCCAGGCGCACCACGAAATACGCCTTTGGTTAATCCACGTGGATCTTTGTTTGGTCCAGACGCACCGGGAACTTCATCTGCTGGTGTCCCTATGTGGAGAGGCCCCACCCGCAACTCCGGCGTGGCGGGCGGTGCCGAGATTCCTGCGGGGATCTCCAAGGATGAGCTGGCGCCTCTCGAGGAAACGAATTCTCGGGTGAAACGGTGGGAGAGTGAGGTGTCTAAAAACTGCATCAAGGCCACGTTGGAGTTCCGCAGCACTAAAAGAGGAGACTTGTGGGTTAAATGGGGTAATAGCTGGAAGTTGCTGACGTACAAGAACGACCCGACCCAGTTCCTCAGCCCCTCTTCCGTGAACCGATATGGAGTATCCCTCGCTCGAGCTCTCGGAGTGATCGATGATCGGTCGCAGCTGCCTCAACAAATGGTAAAAACCCTAGTCTATCGACGAAACGCTGGCGAAGACGGCCGCCGCTATAGAAATGAGCGAGCTCAGCGATGTCCCTCGTATAGCCACCGACGCTATTAACACAGTGGAAACCACGGTCAACGAAATGAACGGCACGAAATATGACCCACCATTACCTCTTCGCGAACTCCGGGGACTCGATAAGGCTCTGCAAACAACTCGGGGCGAACTGGTCAATAACCTCTCCAAACTCACGGTGCTGGACAAACATATCGCGCTAGAAGAAAGAAAACTTGGGGAAATCCGTGACGATAGAGAATCTACCGAGCGGATCAACAAACTCCTGCGGTCGTTGCGGGACGAAAGAGAAGCTCGCTTGGAGGCTGCTTCGACTAACCGTGAGACGCTTTCCGGCCAATTAAGTCGGAGCCGCGAAACAATCTCGAGGGTTCTGCACGAGGACACGACTCGGTGAGCGTCTTCGCACTCTGTTCAGAGAGAAGGGCGTCACGATATTAACCATCATCGCAGCTTTCAGCATGATTATATCGACCCTAATTCTATCTATATCGTCTCTATTTGTAGCTGTCAATGCTGGTGCCGCACCAGCACCCGCACCAGCACCAGCACCAGCACCGGCACCCGCGCCATCCGGTGGAGCCAAGGAGTGGATAAAAAAACAACTAAAAGCCCTCGCCATTCTCCTGGCTAAATTAGCAGGAAAGTTGGCTGCCGCGCTGCCTGGTTTGATAGGAGGTCTCCTCTCCTTCTTGTTATCTATATTATCAAAAACGGTCGGATGGCTCGCCGAGAATACCTGGGCTTTAATCGTGGCCATCGCCGGTCTCCTACTATTCTTCGCCAGGGAGTTCCTAAAACCAAAGCGTAAATAATCCGATCGCCACGAGGGCGACGACGAGCGCTAATTTCTCCTCCTCGTGTGTTGTGCTTCCAATCTCGATTGGTGTTTCAACATTGTTGATGGAACTCGATGGTGTATCCAATTTACGAATTGGGGGTACTGGGTTCGATTGTGTTGAGGGATGTGTATCCATTTTGTGTTTTGGGGGTTTTATGAAATCTTTTTCAAATTTATTTGAATTTACAACTCCGCGCCCGATCATCTTGGGTGGGAGCTTGATGATACCCGTGTTCACGTTCCCGTTGCGGCCGATTTTTTTATTGGTGGTTGCGACTACGATATGATTATTGTAACCGTCAACCGGGTCGTCTCGTAGTATCATATTGCTCGGCGCCATATAAAGACCTATTCCAAATGCGTAGTCTACCGGGTGCGGGCAGTCTGCAAAAACGTCTTGATAATTCTGGATCGCCTTCTGGAGGTCCACCTTAGCTGAGATGGCGTCCTCGACAAGTGCCAAGAACTGTTTTTGCACGTCAAAGGCCGTTCCCGTACCAAGTATAGCGCTGCGCGTTTGCTTCTGTGAGGCGAGGATTGCCCATACGTATATGCGAATGGATTCGTTGAGACGAATAACCCCACCCTGCGTAAATCCAGTGCTTTCATCTAACATAAATGTGGTCCAAGCATTTCGCATCTGTGGAGTATCACCCAGTCTAGGTATTCCATGGGCTACTTTAGTAGGCAGCCAATGGCAATCACCATCATTACACGCAAGTCCACCAAGCACTTCAGCACCGAACGTCATCTTATTCAACTTATAATTATATTTAGTCCATGTTGCCATTTTTCTAACTGGTGGTGGGGTGGCCCCTCGAGCGCTCCATAGCCCTGAGAAATATACTGGAACTTTATCCAGACGCTCCCCACTAACTAAGCCTTTAAGGTGAACTAACCCTAAACTGTTGGTCGGGGTGTATACTTTCTGTCTCCAGTCGGCGTCTTTTGATACCCCAAATTCGCTACACAATCTTTCGAACGCCTTACGGTCCGTATGCGCTGGAAATGGGATCCCAGCCATCGTCTTGAGGCAGTGGAATACCTAGTTCTTTGAGAATCCTCCTAATTGTGTAATACACGTGAAAGTTGTAGACACTTCGGAGCATGATATTCTCGGATGTCAAATGGTCTTGATGCGAAACTCCGCATCCGGCGTTGCGCACCATACAGCGAAATTTAGCTGGTTCTGCCAGAAGTTCATATGGGAAAACTCCCATCTTAGTAATACATCTTGACTAGTAGTCTTTGGAACTACATATTTCTCAAACGTGTTAGGGAAATTGGTGGCAAAGCCACTGGCCGGTCTAACCGTTACGGTTGGGTGTACAAGGTGGTTAACAACGTCTTTTTGCTTGTATTTACCACCGACCGCGTACTTTGCATTAGAGTTAAAGCTAAATGCTTTTGTATCCATTGAAAGATATTATTATGTTTGCTACTATCACTAATGTTCAAAATGAGAGTTGTGAACTTCAAAAATTAATAGACAACTGCTGCGGACAACGCCGGGTAGGCCTCAGATCAATCACGTTCAAGGTCGGGTGGAAAAACGTTGAAACGCTCGAGTTTTTCACATCAGAAGTCGAGGGTGTAAGCTTTCGGAAACTACTTTATAACTGAACCAGTGACCTCAGGATTTCGTAGAACTCCAGATGCTATAGTACCTCACGGTCTTTGGAGTTTCGGAGATCTCCAAGCTTTTGTCGCGGAGAAGATTCCTGGTGTAGTCACTCTCGCAATCTCGAAAGCCACGGGGCTCACGACATTGACCGTTGATAGGCGTTTAAGGATCTCACCGGGGTTGGGCTCACTGTTAGGATTTAAAATAACATACCCTTACAAAGATGACGGAGTGTTTGATCCTGGCGAGCACGTCGGCACGACCCCGGTGAACTTCGCCGTCACGAAAACTCTCGGGGTGCACCTGGATCGGGTGAACACATCGTACAACACGGTAGACGGCACTCCCACCACATTACTGAAAACCGTGCCCGCTAGCGGCGACTGTTTCTTTGGTGAGACCCTGACCTTAGACTTCCCACACCCCGAGATGAAAGTTTTGGAATCGGGACACATCCACGAGTTGAAGATTTCTATTCTCGATGATAAAGGGCGAGAGTCGAAGAACGATTACCCGATTTCGGTCGTCCTAGAAATTTCAAATTAATTAATTTTAAGAAAATTATTTAGAATTAAACGCATGTTCGTAATATATATATTATCAACATTATTGAAAATGAGTATATACGGACCAGGTAGTTCTTCCGATTGGGTGACAAATTCAATGAATTTGGAACCGACAGAAGGGGGATTCATCCCGACAGAGGGCGACTTTTTAACTACCCAAAAAACAAAGGCCTTGGTCAATAAAACTATATCGAGGGCCACGGACGAGATTCACAAGAGTCTACTATCACAACTTAGAGAATATGCCCTGGCTGTGAATACACAAAGTCGTGAAGAAACGCATACGGAACTAAACGAACTAGGTGAAAAAATAACCAAATTTCGAAAAGAGGCCCGGTTGGGGATTGATAAAGTCCGAGAAGACCACCAGGCGGACCTTACGGAGGCTTATGATGCGTTGAGCTTAGAGGACTCTCTCATCAGAGAAGCGGCACTTACCGAACTAGACAAAAAATAACCAAATTTCGAAAAGAGGCCACGTCGGGTATTGAGAAAGCCCGAGAAGACCACCAGGCGGACCTTACGGAGGTTTATGAGGTGTTGCGCTCAGAGGACTCTCTCGTCAGAGAAGTGGTGGTTACCGAACTAGATAAAAAAATAACCAAATTTCGAAAAGAGACCCGGTCGGGTATTGATAAAGTCCGAGAAGACCACCAGTCGAACCTTGCGGAGGCCCTTGCGGAGGCTTATGATGCGTTGCGCTTAGAGGACTCTCTCAACAGAAAAGCGACACTTACTGAACTAGACGGGAAAATAGCCGAATTTCTGAAAGAGACCAGGTCGGGGGTTGAGGGGGTCCGAGAAGACTTATGGGGCGTTGCGCTCAGAGGACTCTCTCAATAGAGAAGCGGCACTTACCGAACTAGATGAAAAAACAACATAATCAAATTTCGAAAAGAGGACCGGTTGGGGGTTGAGGGGGGTCCGAAGAGGGATTATTGAGAAAGACCCCGAGAAGACCAACCAGGCGGACCTTACGGAGGCTTATAGGGTGTTGCGCTCAGAGGACTCTCTCAGAGAAGCGGCGGTTGGGTGAACTAGACGGAAAAATAACCGAATTTCAAAAAGAGGCCCGGTCGGGTATTGAGAAAGCCCGAGAAGACCACCAGGCAGCCCTTGCGAAGGCTTATGAGGCAGTTTGCCGCTCAGAGGACTCTGTCATCAGAGAAGCGGCGGTTGCTGAACTAGACGGGAAAATAACAGAGTTTCAAAAAGAGGCCCGGTTGGGTGTTGAGAAAGCCCTAGAAGGCCACCAGGCGACCATTACGGAGGCTTATGATGCGTTGCGCTTAGAGGACTCTCTCAGCAGAGAAGCGGCACTTACCGAACTAGACGGAAAGATAACCGAAGTTTCCGATAAACTGAAACATGATCGTATAGCCGCGACCAAAGCTCTTGAGGAGGCCTCTTATAATATTCGTACTGAGGCATATAACGCAAACAGTGCGCTTGCCGGAATAGTGCGAACAATGAAAACGCTAAAACGTGCCATAACAGTTTGGGCTGAGAAGCGGGGCCCATTGGTTGAGGGGCACTATGAATATTCGTTCGGTGCCAAAGCGAGTAATAAATGTGGGGGATACACTATGACAGCCGCGGGTGAAGTTATCCAAATGGCGGTCTGCTCGGTTAATGGTAGTGGTAAACCTGTGGGCGCGGTCGCGATAAATATTGTAGTAGATGGGGAAGAACGGGGGCTTGGAGTCACTAAAATCTCTGGAGATAGTTCGACGGTGGTGTCGTTCTCCGGTTATGATCGAATTAGACTTTCCAAAGGTAGTGTTATTAACTTTGTTACGAAATTCGGTGACCAAGAGAGTTCTTCACTATTGTCTCGTTGTTTAATTGAACTTATTTTGTAAATACTAATATATTGAAATAAATTTGTAAAATTTATATAGAACGAATCAACGCTTCCAATTGTCAATACCACTCCATCAACACTGTGTACAATTAACGAAAGAAGTTCAGATTTTAGGTTGAATAATATCGTCGCTATGTAAGATATTTTAGTTAGAGAATATACAAATAGAAAAAGAAACGCTAAAAAATATAGGCGCGCGGTGAACATGGCTGAAGTATCTAGCACGGCTCTGGCGAGTGTTTCTGTGTTGTGTGGGGCGGGGACAGCTGCAACTATATCCACCATTATAACGGTTCCCGTAGCGGGGATTTTATGTGCGGTGTCGGCCGTTTCTGGGTTGTTGTGTATGGTAATTAGGGCGTCGGGTGGAAAACTCGAGAAAAAATGTCGAAAACATGATAGAATATCTGTTTCTCGCCATGGCCGGTCGAAGAAAAATACCATCGACGTTATGGTGTCCAAAGCGTTGGCCGATAAGAAAATATCAAATTTAGAGTTTGAATCCGTGGTGGAAGAAATGGGGAGATATGAACAATTAAAAAATGATATAAGAATCAAGGCGCGCGCCACCATGCCCAAAATTGAGTGTACTGATTGGGATAAAATTTAGGGAAAAACTTGGAGATAAAGTCGGAAGAAATTAATATTTTTATTAAATAATTATATTGGTGCAGTAAACAATTTATTAATTAATTTTAGGAAAATTATAAACAAAACAAAAAGTTGGGTCACACCGAGGCTCGAACCCGCGCCAGCAAAACCCTTCTGGGTCCACCTCGCTAAGCCACTCTCTTTCATTCATTCATTCATTCATTCTTTCTGTTGGCTTAGCGAGGGTGTAGCTACCGTACTGCACACCCCCATCTCTCGGCTGATCTATAATTAGTGTCGAAAGTCTAGGCAACCTTGGAAGTGCCAGCACGGGTGCACTGAGCGCTCATTTTTCGTCAAGGGGCGTCCCCCAAGACAAAGTATTGTTGTTAATTTTACATATATTAAGCTAAAACCGTGTTGTGCAATACCAAATATTTACTCCTTTTTTTTTATTTGTTTTTGCTATATAATAAGTTCGTTTTTTATTTAATAATATAGGTTATAACGTTCTAAATTATTAAAAGTAAAATTAAAAAAATTAAAAAATTAAAAACATGCCAACCAATCACAATTGTAAGAAATACTTCCGGAATATCGATAGCGGGTTGTGTAATACACACCCGTGTGTGTAGTATATATTACAGTGTGTTTATGTTTCATCCCGGAAGACGTAATCGTGTAATCTCTCTATAAAATGGACACTTAATATACGTGTAAGGTAGGACACATAATTTACATTTTCATAACACGTGTAAGTGAAACATTGTCGTCTGCTTGGTGTTGTGATTACAACATAAATTTATAAGTGATATCGTAGAAATGTACGTTCGTAAACGAATCGTTGGGTTTTAATAGTTTTATATAATACGCATTAGTTTCATATCCGATACGCATTATCTGTCTTAATGTTCGTATTTGCCTCTTGTATAGTTGACATAATTGCCGGTATAATATTGTAAATGCAACGTTTTTGTCGGAGCGTAATAAATTACGCTGGTATTTCATATATTCGATATCGCCTAGTGTTCTCATTTTATAGAATTTATATACAGGATTATAACCCCCGTATTCTTCGTAAACTTCTTCAACACAGCCATTAAAAACTTTCAATTCCAATTGTATTGTATTATCCATTTTCTCTTTTATATTGGTACTTGTTTTTTCTGTTCAATTTTATAAAATTAGTTTGATAATGTTTTTTACAGTGTTTCAATGCTATAGAAACACCGTGACTTATTAGATCGATTCTATCTTTCTAACTGACTTTCCGATTTGAATTATTACTAAACGATAATACTTGCGAGCACGTAATCCCTTGTTAACCATTCGATGAGTAGCCTGAGTGCCACCACATGGTGGACATAGCAGTGACTCGGCTTTGGTCCCTACCCCACAATGTCGACATGGGCGAGGCGAAACGGAACCTCTTCGCATCCATGCACGGTGATGTTTGCAATATTCGTAAATACCGGTGCGAAAACATCTCTCGTGACTACCTGTCTTCAACCATGCACACTTAACTAGAACCATTATGTTGTATATACTGAGTATAACATAGGGATTTTTATCTCTAATAGGGTGTATCTTCTCATGTCATAAATATATGGTCTCGCGGTAGTAGTATATAAGAGTCACAAATGATACCACCATCATGCTGTGGAAGGTGTCGCGCGTAGCTGGCACCTTCCATAGGTGATGGTGGTATCATTGTGACTCTTATATACTACTAATCTTGTTTTACGGCATGTTGTCGCAATTCCTGGAACAGCGAAATTGCCGGTCAATAGCGTGCTGTTATTGACAACCTGGTGGACAGTAATGACGTCAAATGGAGTTTAACAAATCAACGTGACGTCGCGGGACGTCGCGGGACGTCACTTGGGTTTAATGTATTATATTGGGATGTAAACGCAATACGTCGAATAGGCGTATGCATTATGATTTGGTTATATGTTATCTCCTTTGAGATAGCATATTATGTCACTCAAATTGTTATGGGGTCAGCCATATTGTCGTGCGAGTACGGCGAGTACGGCGAGTACGACCAAGAAAATAGTGCCCTGTGTCAACTTATCCTATGCCGTTTTGGTCTGTCTTGCTTGGTATCTAAAACTCTTTAGTTCTCACAGTTAGGTAGCAGTGACTAGTTAGCCTCCAATTTCGTACAATTTTTTCAAGAGTTACAAACAGTAATTTATTCTGGAGAAAACGTGTGGATGGGAATGGGTTTGCACCAGCACAGTACATTTGCCTCTGGATGATGCTGGAGAAAATATGCAACTTTCAGTCTCTAGTTCCGCAATTGATCAGTTTTCGTGGAGATAACATATTTCAGTACTTTCAGTACTTTGATTGTAAATATATCGGTTTGAATAACCCCACTGGAACCTCCGTGAAATGATATTAACTACAATACATATGGTTATTTATAGAGCAATTAGCAATTTCTGTGTTAGTGGAAAAGTTTCCTCACCATTCGTTTAGAAGTTATTTTGGTGATAAGTAAATGGTTGCATCGTAAGGTAAGTCTGTTTGTCTTTGTATTTTGTTTGTATTTTATAAGCAACGCAGTCGGTGTATATATTGACCCATGAATGCATTAAATGTGTATTCAAGTTTCAAATTGTTTGAATACGTTACGTGACCATGGTGACAGAGTATCGACATAGAATAAGATTGCTGGGGGCCGTTTACTATAATAGCGCTCATCTACCTAGCAACGAATCTTCTATAAATAGAACGCCTAAATCTGGCAGAGTAGGACAAACAGTCAGTCTTACACACTTAAATGCAGTTTGCATTGTTCTGGACTTACACTGACCACTATGAAAGTTTACTGATGCATGTATTTGTCCTGCTATTGGAAACACACAAATTGGTGACGTAGGTGCAGATGAGCGCTATCAGGCGCGGATCCAGGATTTCGGGTTGGGGGGGGGGGCGTGACTATTTTGCAATACTTGACTATATTATCGAACGAGCTATGCTCGTTCGATAATATAGTCAAGTATTGCAAAATAGTCGAGATAGCGCTAGGGGGGTCCGGGAGCATTCCCACCCGGATTTGCTGCGTTTTGGCGCATTTTGGAGCAAAAATATTGACACTGTCACAGTATGTCTAGACATGATTTTTGATTGAAAACGTTTAAATTTTGAAACAATAAGAAAGCGACCGAAAAATGCATGGAATACATGGCACTTAGCATGAAACGTGCCTTGTAACTTGTAAAAAATCTTTACTCGGCGAATTTTAGGGGGGGGGGGGGTGGGGGGCGCGCCGGGTCCGACCCCCCCCCCCCTGAATCCGCCCATGGTTATTGTTTGTTATTTCGTATTTCCAGCGAAATAAGAATTCGCTCCCTCAATTTAACAATCCGTTCCCTCGAATTAAGAATTCGTTCTCATGATATAACAATTCGTTCCCTCGACTTAACGATTCTCTCCCACGAAATGACAATTTGTTCCCTCAATTTAACGACGTGTTCCCTCGCATTAACTATTCGTTCCTATGATATAACAATTATTTCCCACGAATTAACAATTCATACCCTTTGGAACTAATTGTTATTTCGTGGGAAAGAGTTGAATTTAAAAAAAAAGAGAATTATACGTTCCCTGTGGGGCTCCGTAATGTAATTTCGAGTGGTGTGTATTTGTATACCCCCGCAAGGAGTTGTGGGGGGGGGGTATACTTGAGTCAGGTTGTCCGTCCGTAAACTTAACATCAGAGAAATATTGTTATAACGTCTATTACCTTCATCTAAAATGCTTAATATTTCACACATGCATTCCTGTAAGGCTCTACTTACGGGGCGCCATGCAGGACAGGTTAATTATGTGTACAAAATTGAGTTTTGTAACACTAAAAATCACAAAATTCAATTCTGTGTCACAAAATTCAATTCTGTGTCACAAAATTCATTGTAAGACAGAATTGAGTTTTGTGAAGAAAATTCAGTTTTGTGGGACAGAATTCATTTTTGTCCACAAAAATTAGTTTGCGTAGGATAGTCTATGTCATCTGTACGTTGATTGGTTGAGATCTGTCTTAGTCCATTTTACTAGATGGTGGAGTACACTTTCAGATTTAAATATTTCAATGCGAAAATATAACCCAATATATAAATATTATACTTCTTTATGGACAGTTATTTTGGTTATATTATGATTACAAATGAGTGGTCACACCATATAAGCATATATACTTTGAAGGAGAAATAAGAAAAATATTCAGAATGTAAACAGGGTCAAACATAAAGTAGCCGGAACAAAGCTAGACCTGAGAACATGCCCATATATAGAGAATACCAGGCTAGTGTATTTGGATATCAAGTTTATCAGGCAAGGCTAGGAAACGCGTAGGAATTCCGAGGCTTGCCGAGGAATTCCTACCGTTTCCGAGCCGAGCCTGATAAACTTAATATTAAAATACACTAGCCTGGTATTCTATTTATCAGGTAACGTTTTATGCTCGAAAATGACATTAGATGACGTCGTATTCTAACAGTAGATCTAACCTTGTGAAACAAATGGTATTGGATCTGTGTCTACTAGTTGCGAAGCTACGTGTTCGCATCTATGTGTCTACATGCATTATTTACAGTATACACCATCTTAGTATCCATGGTATCTACACAAATACTACAAATGGTTTCCTCAAATGGCCCAATACACACATTCTGTTTATAAACACAGACAGCAGTCACAACACAGGCCACAGCGCGTGTATTATTGATTTAACTGGGGCAGATGTACCTTGCGATACACAATAAATGACGTCAGTACTCGCGGGAGATCTTCATGTACATGAATTATGTGTACAATTATAACGCAAATGAGTTTAAATACGAATGGGTTTGTCAACGTTTGACTGTTTGGAGATAGTTAAAGCAAAATGGCAGAATGAGAAATGAATCATCGGCAGAATGAGAAATGAATCATCGACATTGAATGTGTAGATCGGCGACCGTGACCAATTTCTCCAGTGCAGTTTCTGACCAATGGTAATCCTTCTTACATGCGTGTGCAGAATAGACAGAATTGAATTTTGTGACACAGAATTGAATTTTGTGACACAGAATTGAATTCTGTGGCACAGAATTGAATTTTTTTACACAGAATTGAATTTTGTGACACAGAATTGAATTCTGTGGCACAAAAGTGAATTTTGTGACACAGAATTGAATTTTGTGGCACAAAAATGAATTTTGTTGACAAAATTGAGCCATGTCCCACTTGGCGCCCCGTACTACTACCATGCTGTGCCAAATCCACGACCGTCCAATCCCCGCTGATCCCAAGGTCAATATCAAATACTTAGTACTAAATTTAACATCAGAGAAATATTGTTATGACTACTATTTCCTTCATCTAAAATGCTTAATATTTCACACATGCATTCCTGTAAGGCTCTACTACCATGCTGTGCCAAATCCACGACCGTCCAACCCCCGCTGATCCCAAGGTCAAGGTCAAATACTTAGTCTCTTTCTTTACAAAACTTAAGATCAGAGAAATATTGTTATAACTTCTATTTCCTTCATCTAAAATGCTTAATATTTCACACATGCATTCCTGTAAGGCTCTACTACCATGCTGTGCCAAATCCACGACCGTCCAACCCCCGCTGATCCCAAGGTCAAGGTCAAATACTTAGTACAAAATTTAACATCAGAGAAATATTGTTATAACTTCTATTTCCTTCATCTAAAATGCTTAATATTTCACACATGCATTCCTGTAAGGCTCTACTACCATGCTGTGCCAAATCCCCGACCGTCCAACCCCCGCTAATCCCATGGTCAAGGTCAAATACTTAGTCTCTTTACAAAACTTAACATCAGAGAAAAATTGTTATCACTTATATTTCCTTCATTTAAAATGCTTAATAGTTCACACATGCATTCTTGTAAGGCTCTAATACCATGCTGTGCCAGATCCACGACCGTCCAACCCCCGCAGATTCCATGGTCAAGGTCAAATACTTAGTCTCTTTACAAAACTTAACATCAGAGAAATATTGTTATAACTTCTATATCCTTCATCTAAAATGCTTAATATTTCACACATGCATTCCTGTAAGGCTCTACTACCATGCTGTGCCAAATCCACGACAGTCCAACCCCCGCTAATCCCATGGTCAAGGTCAAATACTTAGTCTCTTTACAAAACTTAACATCAGAGAAATATTGTTATAACTTCTATTTCCTTCATCTAGAATGCTTAATATTTCACACATGCATTCCTGTAAGGCTCTACTACCATGCTGTGCCAAATCAACGACCGTCCAACCCCCGCTGATCCCAAGGTCAAGTCAAAATTTTATTAGTCTCTTTAAACAAAACTTAACATCAGAGAAATATTGTTATAACTTCAATTTCCTTCATCTAAAATGCTTAATATTTTCACACTGCATTCCTGAAGGCTCTACTATTGTGCCAAATTAAGACCGTCCAACCCCCGTGACCCAAGGTCAAGGTCATAACTTAGTCTACAAAAAAACTAACATCAAGAAATATTGTTATAAATTCTATTTCCTTCATCTAAAATGCTTAATATTTCACACATGCATTCCTGTCAGGCTCTAATACCATGCTGTGCCAAATCCACGACCGTTTAACCCCCGCTGATTCCATGGTCAAGGTCAAATACTTAGTTTCTTTACAAAACTTAACATCAGAGAAATATTGTTATAACTTCTATTTCCTTCATCTAAAATGCTTAATATTTCACACATGCAGTATAAGGCTCTACTACCATGCTGTGCAAAAACCACGACCGTCCAACCCCCGCTGATCCCAAGGTGAAGGTCAAATACTTAGTCTCTTTACAAAACTTAACATCAGAGAAATATTGTTATAACTTCTAGTTCCTTCATCTAAAATGCTTAATATTTCACACATGCATTTATGTAAGGGTCTACTACCATGCTGTGCCAAATCCACGACCGTCCAACCCCCGCTGATACCAAGATCAGGTCAAATACTTAGTCTCTTTACAAAACTTAACATCAGAGAAATATTGTTAATATTCTACTTCCTTCATCTAAAATGCTTAATATTTCACACATGCATTCCTGTAAGGCTCTAATACCATGCTGTGCCAAATCCACGACCGTCCAAGCCCTGCTGATCCCAAGGTCAAGGTCAAATACATGGTCTCTTTCCAAAACTTAACATCACAGAAATATGTTGTAACTTCATCTAAAATTCTTAATATTTCATGCATGCATTCCTCTAAGGCTCTACCTTGTATCAAGCTGTGACATATCCCCGCTGATCTCAAGGTCAATATCACATACTTAGTCTCTTTACAAAACTTAACATTAGAGAAATCGGTTAAAGCCGCCCCCGCTAAGCCCAGAGTGAAGGTCACAAGCCCACACACTTGGAAAATTTTACATATTTAGGGGTACCTGCGCCCACGCGAGGGGTATTCCGTAAGCCTCGCTTACTGACCAATCTAGTTCTTTTTAAAAGCCCTGTTGTGAAGGGGGTGGGGTGTAGCGGGGAAATGTTCATTATATTTTAGTTTAAACAATATTTATTTCAAGTTGTGACAAGTGATATATATATATACATACAGTTGAGAACAGGATTAGAAAACAAGCTTTTACACTTATGTGAATTCTTCTCCTGCAGAAGATCAGTTTTACAATATGGCTAAGGAACAAGTTGGTGAAATAAGGTAACATTGTATTAACAAACAAAAAAATAAATGTGTATATCAAAATGAATGCGTCACACCATGATGGAAGCGTATGTGGTGTTTGAACGTCTCACTTATGCTGGACTGAGTACCGATCTGAAGGGACTTAGCTAAAACGCAGACCGCTTTATCATGGTGCGCAACATTGGTATTTATAAGAGAAATTGAAGACATAGGCAAGCTCAACACCGCCAGACCGAATGCTGAGGTAGTGTCCAACGTATCCATTCATGTTTAGAACTGGTAATATAAAAACTTTGTTGAAAATTTAACTAAACGCTGAATGGTTTCTCGGGCCCGGCTCCTGCTATCCGTATACAGGCGGGTGAGAATGTACATTGATCTCCATTAAATGTTTTACATTGAAATTAAAATATGAAAAAACAAAATACTGAATGTTCTGAGACACATGCGAACTGTCTTTTCTCTAACAGAATGTAACTACGTCATCCCCGTCCCCGAACTACACCGCACAACACACACAGAACACTGCGTAGAGGCAAGAATGCAAGGTAATTGTGCTTAACGACCCTCAACACAAAGAGTATCATTTAGGGCCAAGCAATTTAGATGAAGAAGTTAATAGTCAAATTTGATGTTCATTGTGGTAGGCAATCAGATGATTAGGGTAAACATAGAAATAAATGTATTATGCGCAATAGAAATGAGGAACATGTATAAAATGAAGCTAGCGAGGACAATTATGCATTAATTGTGGTCTATGTGTTATCTAATAGGTTGCATGTACATGCATACATACGCATGCATACACATGCATGCATACACCTGTGCACGCGTATATATACATACGCAAGCATATATAGCCATAAACACACATATATGCGAAATATTTACGTCAAGAGAATCGTCTTGTGGCTAGCAAGTATGTTTGTACCTGAGTGAATATGTGTTTGTTCTCTTCAAAGCTTAGTTGTTCGTTACCAAATAAGTAGTTATCGACAACTGGAGGACAATGGAGGTTTTCTAGGTATTGTTGTCGTATGTGCCGGTAATTGTTGCACTGTAACATGAAGTGACTGGTTGTTTCTATGGCACCACATGTGCAGTTGGGTGTGTCAACTATCGACCTACGGTGCAGGTCATAATTTAATGAACTACATGATAGGCGAAGGCGTGTATGGAGTATTTGACACTGTCTCGACCCGATATTGTATAAAGGCGAAGATTTTAATATGTTTTTAATCAAGCGTGCTTTAAAGGACGTTATTGTTGGGGCATTTCTAATCGCTTCAGACAAAGAATTCCATTCTCGGATCAATGACGGAAAATATGAATTCCTATATAGTAGGGTACGGCATGGTATTAATGGTATGTCACACGCGTTTCTGAGATTATAGCGAACTTGAGTTTACTGTGGGATTAGCTCACTAAGATATTGGGGAGCTAAGTTGTTTTTCATTTTGTATAGGAGAAATAATTTATGTTTTTATGTCTGTTGTCAGGAGTTTCCCACTTAAGATCGTGATATAGCTTGTCAATGTTGCATAGCTTTGTGGCTCCGCTCACGATGCGCGCAGCCTCGACTTGTACAGATTCAAGCTGTTTTTTTAACTCGATCGTACAGTTACTCCATACTACATTTGCGTATTCTAGCAGAGGACGAATTAATGAAACATACATTCGTTCAAGAGCCGATCTACTTAATATAAATTTAAAGGATCGTAACTTACCAATTCGCTGCCAAGCTTTGCTTATGTACGAGGATATGTGTGGGTTCCACTTACCGTCGTCTGATAGAGTAAGACCCAAATGTTTATGCTCTTTAAATGTATTAATAGTTTGGTCATCAAGAGGTTAGGATGTTATGGTTTATTCAGCAAATAGTCGAATATTAGAGTGAATGTCACTTACAATGTCATTGATATATATTAAGAATAGGAGAGGGCCTAGAATCGAGCCTTGTGGAACGCCAGCATTTATAGATGTCCAACGGGATGACGAGTTGCCATAGACTACACGTTGGCGCCTTTGGGAAAGATATGAAGAAAACCAATCAATCAGGGGGCCAGTGATTCCAATGGACGAAAGTTTATATAGGAGGCCTCGGTGCCATACTCTATCGAAGGCCTTGGAAATGTCGCAAAAGACAGCACGGACTTCCTTTCCTTCGTCCAGTGCTTTGCATATGTCATTATATAGAAATGTCAACTGATTTACAGTCGAATCTCCTCCTATAAAACCAGTCTGGTAGCATGTAAGTTTATTGTTTGTAGTTATAAAGTTATATAAGTATTTGTACATGCATCGCTCCATAAGCTTACCTATGCAACTGAGAAATGATATAGGTCTGTAGTTATGTGGACTTGATGGATCCGACTTCTTAAAGATTGGAGTGGCATTGGCTAATTTCCATGGGGAAGGGAAGAAAGATTTGTTTATCAGCTTATTGAAATAGTTAGAAAGGGGAGTAGATAGTTCCCGGGCGCCTTCGCGTCAGAGTCGCGGACTAATAAGGTCTGGACCGCTAGCTTTGGATGGATTTACTAAAGCTATGGCGTCAATGACGTCTGTTGGAGAAATTGAGATGGTCGATAGGCTATGAGGTGAATGTGGTGGAGTAGGAGGTAGAATATGTCCACTGTCATCGATATTCGAATGTTTAGAAAAGAACCTATTCAGTAATTCTGTTGTGTCGTCGTCCGATGAGGCATCGATGCCGTCGTATATCAATGTTGGGATTGTTGTTGATTTATTGTTAGATTTTAATTGCTTAGCGAGTTTGAGTATTTGGATCATTAACTTTCTCAGTAATGTTAGTATCGTATTCAGACTTGCACTTTCGGATTAGCTTAGTTACTTCGTTTCTCAATTTTCGAAAAGTGGCCCATACGGAATCTGTGTTGATGCGTTTCGCTTTTTTATGAGCTCTATTGCGTTTCCTCATCGCTTTCCTGATATTGTTGTTGAACCAGGGGATATCGTTCGGCCTAATTGTGACTAATTTATTTGGCATAGTTTCCGATGCTGCTTTGGAAATGGAGTTCGAAATAGATTCTGCCGTGCTTCTAAATTTTCGCTGCTAAGAAGTTCTTGCCAGTTGACTGCAGTTAGTTTTTCTCTGAAAGCATCGTAATTGCCTTGTTCATAGAGCCATATTTTTCTTTTTATGTAGCTTGTTTTCGTTTTTTGGGATTTTAGAATAGCAACTACCGGGAAGTGGAATCTGACTAGATCAGGAATGAAAGGATCTGCAACAAAACTTGTGATGATGTGTCTCGCTTGTATGACAAATATTAGGTCGATAAGTGAACAGGAGTTTTCAGTAAAATGAGTGGGCGTAGAAATTAATTGTTGTGCGTTATAAGAAGTGATGAGCCTGCTCATTTTATTAGTATGTGAAGACTGTATATTTATGTTGAAGTCCCCAGTAACAATAATGTTGTCACATACTTGATTGAAAGCGCGGTCAATACTTTCTTCTAGTAAAAACAGTGGCTATTGTTTGAGTCTGGTGGTCTGTATATGCCACCTATTAATTTTTATTTTCCGACGTATGTGTAGCTCAATCCAGAGAGATTCAATACCATTTATATCTAAGTCTAAACGCCGTGAAGCGTGTAATCCTTCTTTTATATAAATCGCTACTCCACCACCATGTCTATCTGGTCTGTCACAACGGAAAGGGGGTTAAAATTAGAGATAAGTAGTTCGTCGTCAGTCGTCGTTTGTGAGACCCATGTTTCCGTGAATATAATTACGTCATATGGTTGTGCTTCGATTTGCAAAATGTCTAATTTTGGTTTCAGACTTTGTATGTTCAAGTGCATAACACTGATATCACTGTTAAGTAGGTATTATATGAGTCTGTTGATAAAGATGAGGAGTCCATATTGGAGCTTGGACCAGGGTTGGGATGAATATCGCCAGATTTTTTTTTAACAGGAGTCCTTGTATATTGGCCGAGTACGACGCATGACATATATGTATACACTCTGTGTTGGTGCTGCACCAGGAATCGACTGCCTCCCGCTGCTGGCACACGGAAACACCAGACATAGTTGCTATGGGACCAGATCATGAGTTATAACATAATATGAGGCTTCCGTGCACCAGCGCTGTGTGTAACGGACGGGCGGAGAGGGACGGATGGGATGACGTGAATATTTATTGGGTGACGTAGGTTCGCAGAGGTGTCGCATACTATACATGAAAAAAATATAACAAAACTACAGAGCTGATATGAAACCCATCTTCCGGGGTCTGATTGGGATAATAGGACGCATGGTCTATTTTAAAAAAAATTATTGGCATGATTTGTTCTGCATGTACATGATACAAGTTGTAATGAAAGTGATTCGATAAACTTGTATAGTTTGAATAGACTGCATGTCATTGCGTAGTATCCCTGTGCACCAATATCTATATAATTAGAACGTTAATGAAATAACACAATCCACGTTCTCATGATTATATGGGGAGTAACTGTATCGGTCATATATATCAATGTGGTGTTACCTCCCTTGTATATCTACATGTACAGTACCGCAAATGGACATCTAAATAGTAAGTATCGCTCGTCACACTCCTCGCGGGCTTGACCTATTAATGAATGGGTTTCCCGTGCCGTCGTCTAGTCTGGCTGCGCGCATGACATAGTCTGTGTCAGTGATGTATTTACATCGATATTTGGAAATATTACGTCTAAAGCTATACATGCAAATAGTATTTATTTTATATGCATGTCTTTATAGTGTGCAGTAATCAGATGGATTTCTAAATATCGAAATCACATGTATATTTATTAGAAGTACAAATACGTTTGCAATGTACACGCTTGGGTAACGATATTTGCTTGTTACGCATTGTGGACACATCAGGGATAATAAGCAATGACGTGCAGAAATTCCCGGCGATACAAAGGAGTTTAGCAATACATAGGATGTGCTCGGATAGCCCTTACAAAAGTGAAATTATTAAGCTGATGACCAGCGTAGATATATCGTCACACTTGTCGAGCGCCGCGACAATGTGCACCGCTAAGGCAGGATGCAGTGAAGACTATGGCCATGCTACACATCATGTAGCCAGGTCTGGATCCACATTGTCTCAAGCATCTCGATAAATGACCTGGAGACGGCTGGCCGGTTAATGTGCTGACGTACATAACATTAAGCCGGTTTTATGCTGTGCGTGGTACACTTCTAGACACTGTGTATGTGCATACGTGATGAGTTTTACATGTTGTCAGTGTTTTCATGCAGCCTGATCCAGGTCTATACTAGTTTGCGCGTTTAATGGTGCTCCGTGTGATATCAAGACTAACCAGTAGTAACACAATATAAGAACACGCTACGTGTAGTAATGGATTTGTCAAGGCATTGAATCTACACATGCGTATGAACATACACGGTACATAATAATGCATGTTGCCTACTAATTATACACGAATAAAAGAAGTAGTCCGCATGTTTTATTCAACCAACGTAACACCGGGCCGAACATTTACGTAGAATATTCCATTATAGCTAATTAGGGGTGAACTAGTTGACGGCTGGTTTAGGAGGATGTGCATGTTTCAACATGTAGGGTCATAGTTCGTATTATACTGGATAGTGTTACTCTTTGAGTTAATAGTGGGTGGCAGTGACTGGCGAAATGGGGCCTATATCAGTGGGTGAAGAGTCCGGATTCCGATTCTGTGGCGCATTTCTGCAGCCTGCTAATAGCACTGTCTATGATTTAGAAGAGGGACACATGTTTGTTGACTGGCCGACGAACAGTGTAGACCCAAGTCAGATCTCGCTAATACACAAGCCGCTATTGGTCTACTACCATCGCATAGGACACAAGCACGATTTATACAGTCACCGCCACATATACCCATTGGTAAGCATGGTAAGCAAATGTCACCTACTGCTATACATCTCACGTAGTTTGGTTAACAGGGTAGGTCATGATCATGCGGAGATCCTTGCAGTCATGTAGTTAGTCTCTTTATGCACAAGTAGTTTGGGCCGCATGGTACATGCAATCTTAATGTACAAGTAATTTAACATCTAATATATTTAGCTGATCAGGTTAAGCATTAACCATTAGAGTGCTGAATTAAATGTTGTCATCTGCTGCAAATTTACTACTTTCGGTTCTTCCCACCAAACTTATGGTTTGACAACACTCCATAATCATCTTCAGTGGAAACGATTATAAAGTGTTGTCAAACCATATCACTACTTAGAACGAAGACAAGATACCAAACAACAACAGACGACAATCTTCGTTTTCCACTTTGTAAGGGTCAATCGCCGAATCGCGTTCACCTGTTTCTAATTTAAGTTCGGGGTTCAAGTGGGCATCGTGTAACCAGCTACTCTACAGTATTTATCCAGCTGATGAGCGAGAAAGTGGTGATGTGGATATGTCTCGTGGTAGACACTGTTATTTAACACTGAACATACATATACACTGACCAGGGTATGTTGGTGCTACATGCATTGGCGTAGTAGGACCCAACGTGGACGTGATCTATACTGGTACATGTTACAATAGGCCCGTTTTAGCATAGGCGGAACTCGTTGTGCATGTGTGATTACACAGTCTATATCATAGAAACATACAGTATAGAGGCAACAATGGAAATGTGCAACTAAATGCCAGTTACGAACAGTGTAGCACTTGGTCAGCTGTGTACTTTATATCAAAGGCCACATTTGTGTCAGGGGCCACACTTGCGTACTTTCGTGTCAAATGCATTATATTACTAGCGTGTCCGTGGCTATGCTGGTGAACACGTCCACTTGGCCAGGTTGTCTTGCTAGTGACCAGCAGCGGGATGTATACAATAAGCGCTGGTTTGTGCAGGACTACTGGACAATTCATTTCGATGAATAGACTGTGTAGATTTCTAGGCTGTATCAGGTGCAACTGAGTTAGTTTGTCATGTACATGTTTACTATATGTTTTTGAAAGGTATTTATCAGGTAACCTGCCCTGTATTGACCGAATACGTACTGACTGATAACATATTGTTGTATCAGGCATTGACCTGATATCAACATCCGGGTTACAACAAAGTGAAAACTGACGTTCCATTGGTCGGTTGACGTCACGTGACGTTACCGAATGACGTTAGTGTAAGGACGCAACGTAAACAAGTCCTCGTTCTGTCCATAGATAACGACGTCATCTGTGGTAATTTTCGAGCATAAAACGTTACCTGATAAATAGAATACCAGAATAGTGTATTTTGATATCAAGTTTATCAGGCTCGGCTCGGAACGGTAGGAATTCCTCGGCAAGCGTCGGAATTCCTACGCGTTTCCTAGCCTTACCTGATAAACTTGATATCAAAAGAAACTAGCCTGGTATTCTCTATGTATCTGTAGATATTACTTCCGCATGACAGCTATCTTTAAGACTTCGTTTACAGTCTTGTGGGTGGCAGGTGGGAGCGCACAATGGGCAATTTAACGATTGGGATTCGTCCTTACCGGTAGGGGGTTCAGGTCATTTTTTAATGTATAAGCTACCTATTTAATTTTCTTGCAGAATTGTGGGACTTGGTGCCGTGAAACATTTTTGATATCCTGTCAATACGACCTAAGCACTGCATATGAATATGTGCTGTGGTTGGGGTTAACTTTTTGCATTTCACAGCTATTTGTAGGTGTTGACGGGATAAATAGAATAGTAGGTTAGTGCCGTGAATGGGAAAACATATCTGGCGCGGCACGGAAACGGGATGTGCTCGGCAGAGCCTCGCCCATCCAGTTTCCTGAGCCTTGCCAGATATCTTTTTCCCATTCACGGCACTAACCTACTATTCTCTATATATAAATCATCACAATCGGTCCAGCAGTTCAAAAGTTACCTCACTTTTTAAAACCTTTTTTTTGCAAATTTTGTAATTTTTCCACCATGTTTTTCAATTGTAGCAAATAGCACCGAAATCGGCTAAAATCATGTTTTCTTTCATATTATTAATGACCTATTTTGGAAATAAATGAAGAAATATGTGTAAAACCATGCATTTTATTGAATAAAATATCACGTAATAAACATTTTTCTTATATTTCGTCAATTTTGCTGAAAATAATTGTTTATGGAATGTAAAATAAGTCAACAAAAACATGTTTTTTTACCCAAAAATGTTATTATTTGCAATTTTCATCTCATTTCCAATGCATTTCATTACCAATTAACACAAATAGGTATATAATAACATTATAATGTAACTACATTCATTTACCATTTTGAAATTCCCTGCAAATGCTTCAATTTTTACAAAATCGATTACCATGGCAACGGTTTTGAAAAAGTGTTTTTTATACCTATTTCGACGTTTTAAGACGTCAGTAAATTATGATAAACTTTAATAGATACAAATGACACAAAAGTATTGCTACTGTACTTTTTAAAAGCACAAAGTGTTACCATAATAACAATATTAACATTATGTCTTGATTTTCAAAACATCCGGCTTATTTTAACTATTTCAAATAAACCTTTGTGGGATACATTAGGTGATTATCAATACTGCAAATACCAAATTTATCTGACAAACCATATGTGCACTATACTATCTTTGTTCATATCCATGTAGAACTGTTACTATGGCACAATATATAGTTTGCCAAAATATGTCACCATGGAAACCATTTTTCCTTCAAAATATCGTTGAAGCATATTTTTGATAACTGAATAAAATGAAATATGTAGTAACATCATTGGATGCAATAAACAATTAAACATACAACAATTGTATTATACACTAGTTCTGAAATATATATGCATTACCATAGTAACCATGGTAACCAATATTGGAAAACACAAAAATAGTATTTGTTGAAAAGGTGTTTTTTGAAAATCAATGCAATACACCCGAGTACTGTTACCATCTTGCAAGTCAATCTGACTTACGTTTGCAGAAAACTTTCAGGCAAATCGTACGGATGCAAATGTCTAAGTAATTTGAGCTTGACCTTGGAAATGAAAGCCGCATGAGTGTGGTATGGAATGAAAATATGGATGATGATAAGGAAGTATATGAAGTGTGAGGTCCATCCGACTTTCCGTCACAGAGCTAATGGGTATCCAATCTCTTTAACGTGGACGGAAACTATATACCCCTCGACGTACTTTGGGTGGGGGGTATATCAATAGTTTTGTAAACACAGTTTAAACTAGCTATCAAATCCAGTGACATGCAGGCAGTTAACTGAGTGTATTGTCCCTGGTGTCTACTCACCTACTAAGCAAGTAAATATGGCTTTACCTATGGTAACATGTACAATAACATAGACAGCGCATCAGATTGAGACATTTACACATCAACATTTATTTTGATATTGATGGGAGAAATGCTCAGATATATCGTCTTTTGTATAATTTGCTGCCATAATATGTATAGCTTGCTGTTTTCATATGTGTCTACTATGTATTACACCAATATGAATATAACATATGTGAATATTGTCTTGTTACTGTATACTATATGGAGCATTGAGTTGCCATCTCCGCCATCTTTGTATGTACAAGCCATCGTAAAGTTTCACCACTTTGTGCGTTTGATACATACAGCAAATAATATGACAGTAAACCAAATAAAATCTGGTGCAATACATAATAGACAGATGTGACAATGCCAAGCTATAAATATAATGCCTGTATAAAAGATGAGGTATCTGAGCATTTCTCTCATCAATCTCAAAATAAATTTTGATGTGTAAACTTTTCAATCTGATGCACAGCCTATTGTTAGTGTACACATTGTACATAGGTAAAGCCATGGACACCAGGGACAAAACACTCGGGTAACTGCTTACATATCACTGGATTTGATAGCTAATAACAGAGTACAGTAGTAGGTGCATGTATATATGGTGTGTGTTTTGTGGTTATATATGGTATGTGTTGTGTGGTTGGCCAGCCAAGTAAAAGTGATACACTGTGCGATTTTCTGTGTATCAGCGTATTTATAATGGTGGTTTATGTTTTTAAAAACACAGGCTCATACCTGTCCAGAAAACTGACATATTTTACAGTTTGGTGTAATATAATTGATAGGAATCTGTTCTCATGGCTTGTCTACATGTGATTAGCTACATTATACCATATGTTCTACTTCACAGTTTGAGTTCTTTGTCAAACGGCAGAACAGGTGAAACTGGCTGATGGCTAGAACACACAAAGATGGCCGGCCGATTTGGGCAGTATTCACATATGTGACGTGCCAAGCGAAAACCTCCCTTATCGGAAAACGTGACGTAACGAGTTATAACGTTACAAAGATGGAGTAATTTCCGCGCGGTTTTGACAAAGTAAACGTCACATTTAGCGTCATTGTCGCGTCTATGTATATTTTTTATTTATCTCCATAAATACGCATACTTACTTTTTTCTTTTATTTTATTTCGAAGAAAGCGGGTGTCTACAGTAAATGTTTCTGACAATAAAAAAATACCTCACGATGTATGAAAATCTACCTGTGTTTAATAAATCGGCAACAAAGAACGTAGTTTCCATTTTTTTGCATTTTTTGTTTACCACTGGTCACGTTATCTCCCTTGAACAACTGCTCACGTCGTTCTCAAGACAATTCGTACATAAAACAACATGCAGGTGTGCCCATCTGGGCGGTAGGATAGAATTGGACTACTGCGGCGGAAAACTTACGGGTAATTAGATAAAAATTAAATAATTCCACCTCTCTATTTAGTCTAATTCTCCGTGTATGATCGACCCTACCTCATAAAGGTGTATGTGTATTGTAATCATGCGGACATGACAACCCAGGTCTGGGAAAACACATTTAAATATCACATAGTTTATTGTCCCGTTTACATCGACAGTTGATTCAAAATTATACGAAACTGTAATTGTTAAACGTGTGTATAACTCCGTTGGATAAAACATGTCCTATATGCGTTTCTTTTATATGTTGGCTTGTTTTGTTCTCTAAGTCTCAGTATTGAATACATCCAAATATAGACCGTGTATTGAGCATGCTGCCCGCTGCGAACGAAGGGCACACCGGTACCGAAACAATACAAGCGAAACAATTAGAATCACTGTGTTGACATAATTTAAGGTCGCGTATTGCAGATATTGGAAATAATTTCCTTTGAAAATCTTCATACAATCTAAAGCCTCATACATTTACAATGATTATCACAAGGACGGGGTTCGTTTATAGATATAATTATAGTACTTATAGGTTATTATGTTTTCTATATGTGGATATATGCACGAGCTACGTAGCATGCGATATTGTGCGACTTTAATCGGAACGAGTGGCAATTATATCCACATACAAATCAAATAACATTTTTATAATATATGTAAATCACTCACAACTAAGATGCGCCTAAAAATATACAAACTATCAATGAAGTAAACAAATTACTGACGATTTAGAAGGAGCTATTATACAATGTGAAACGTAATTCTGGCACTGATCAATATGGTAAAATATTGACAATTTACTTTCCATTGTGTTTCAATGTCAAACAAATGTACATATATAATAAACATATATGTATTATTCTCTGATAAAATATCAAGACTATTTGTATTCCTTGCATGTGCTGGACGTACGGACGCCGGTAACACTATATGCCCGCCTCACCATTCGGTGGCGGGGGCATAGCAATACAAAACTATATATTCAATCCTGAAATCAGAATAATCCTGATCTGGTGCCAGGTCCTCGCCACACCAGAATCACTTGGCCCCTTCCAAAAAGCAGTAGGATCAGTAATAATCTTACTACTTTTATAATGGGCAATAACCCAATTCAACTCCCAGGTAACAAAAGAGCAAAAGATAAAAACGTATCTGAGACTTTGTTTGTGACCTTGACCTTGGGGTAAGGGTTGAGTGCTGGGACATGGATTTGCTACAGCACGATGGAGGGCCATCTGAGGAATGCATGTATGAAATAGCAAAGTGCTCCATGAAAGGAAACAGAAGTTATAAAACATTTATCCCTAGGTTTAGTTTGTGGACGCCGACGCCGACGACGCCGGGGGTATGCCATAAGCTCTTCCGCACTTCGCACAGGCGAGCTAAAAACAGGTCGTTGAAAATATTCATCCGAATATCCACAAAAAGTAGTCCTTCGATCTGGTTCACACGAACGAAACTATAACACAGGCTGTAAACATCCTATGTAAAAAGAAACAAATGGACATAACTCCAAAAAGAGAAATCTCACATCTTTGACTGTGAATCTATGAATGTGTGAATTTCTTTTTAAATATTCCATACGATATTCAACGTATGCTCTGGACAAGAAATACAAAAGAAAAAAAGAAAAAGAGCAATAAGTAAAAAATAACGATGACATTATGCAAATTAGCGATGCTAGAATAGTCATTCTTGATTACGACACGCCTTTGACTCAATATATTGTATGCGTGTGTGAAGTTTTATTAAAATATTGCACACGCTATTCAACTTAACCCTTACACCGCTATCTTAATTTGTTGTCGTATGTTGCTTATTTTCCAGTTTTATCACCATGCCTTAACAGCATTTTAGAATAATTTACATCATGCAAAGTGCTGTCAAAACATGTTTTCACTGAGAAATAAGACAAGATATAAAAGTAACAGCGGACGACAATTGTTGTGCGTAGCGGTCTAAGGGTTAAGATGGTCCAGACAAGAAATGTCTCCAGACGTGACTGCTTGACCACGTCAAATTCATAATATTAACGCCCATTCAACGTATTGCGTTTATATCCCAGTTTATTACATTAGCCCCACGTGACGTCGCATCCGTGTTCTCTGAACACATGTTCAAGTTTACTATTATTGTTATAAAGCTGACAGATAATCCTTGTCTTATGTTATCTTGTATGCAAATAGTCTAAGTAATTACTTACTACAAATTTGGCTGCAACAAAGATTCAGGCGCGGATACAGATATTTTTAAATGCCAGATCTCCGCAGATGCGATTTCCTGACACCTAGACCACGAATTCACACTTTAAAATGTCCCCCCCCCACCTTTTTTTGCCGAGGGGGGGGGGGGGGGGGTGCCAGTATAATCATGATAATAAATCCATTAGTAAACAAGAGTTATCTCCCTAAGTCAGAACAAGACTTGTTTATCCGGTGGAGAGTATTCGGAGGGGAGTTAACTCTGCCGAAAAATATAGCCTGTTACTAAATTTAGCGATGACCGCACGATTTGTGACGCAAATGGGGGCAAATCACGCGCAACAAAATAATCCGATGTATTTTTGTACGTAGAACATCCGTTGTTGATATTGTGCAGTGCAAGTAGTTTTTCATAATATTATTTTCAATTAGCGGTTGCGTATGACAGTTAAACGTTGAGTAACACAATGCATTTTGTTGTTATGGTTACTCCAAGATATCACTACGAACCATCCCATCGAGGGGGGTCTGGGGCGTGGCTAACTGTCCGAGGCGATTCCAATACATAGGTACCCTATGTGAAAACGTGAGTTGACGTAAGCTGAAGACAAATTGACCTAATATAAAGACGATCTTGCATAATATATAGACGAACTGACATACGATAAAGATGAACTGACTTAAGATAAAAACAAACTGACATAAGATAAAGACGAATCTACACGAGATAAGGACGAACTGACATAATATATAGACGAAACCGCACCAGATAAAGACAAACTGATATACGATAAAGATGAACTGACATAAGATAAAGATGAACTGACATAAGATAAAGACGAACTGACCTAATATAAACACGAATCCACACAAGATAAAGACGAACTGACATAAGATAAAGACGAATCTACACGAGATAAGGACGAACTGACATAAGATAAAGATGAACTGACATAAGATAAAGACGAATTGGCCTAAAGTAATGATACACTGATATAAGGTAAAGTCAAGATAACAAGATAAATACGAACTGACTTTAGATAAAGACGAACTGACATAACATAAACACGAATCCACACAAGATAAAGACGAACTGACATAAGATAAAGATGAATCTACACGAGATAAGGACGAACTGACATAAGATAAAGATGAACTGACATAATATAAAGACGAATTGGCCTAAAGTAATGATACACTGATATAAGGTAAAGTCAAGATAACAAGATAAATACGAACTGACTTAAGATAAAGACGAACTGACATAACATAAACACGAATCCACACGAGATAAAGACGAACTGACATAAGATAAAGACGAATCCACACAGGATAAAGACAAACTGACATAAGATAAAATCGAACTGACATGAGATAAAGACGAATCCACACAAGATAAAGACAAACTGATATAAGACAAAGACGAACTGACATAATATAAATACGAAACCATATAAGAGCAGTACATGTCTTCAGTTAAGGCAGTCATGGCGTTCCATACCGTAGTCTGTACAAATGCGTGAGCAGGTGGATTAGCAGGCTCGGCATTTCCAGCAAATACATGCGACCGAATTATACAATTTGGCTTGTCGATGACCAGTGTAGTTTTTAATCGATATGCGTGTATACGCAGTTCGATTCGAAGCTAAACTGTCAATTGGCTAGTATTATTGAACAGAGCAAAGTTCAATCATGCCGTGTTACTAATCAGCATAATCTGAATTTACTCTGGTCACAAAGGAAAGAAATAGGTGTATACGTCAGTCGCTGAGTGAGGTATTGTGGAATAATAACTGGTGAGTAAATGTGTGTCATCCGAGTTAATCACATAGCATTTGACGACTTTCACTTGTGATAGTGTACATGTACATATATTGTCAAATTAAGGGTTTATTTGTGAACAGTGTATATGCTTATCAGCATACGGATCACCGCAGTCTGATGAGGAAATAAACTGCTCAATAAATGTAACACATACACACCAGACCAATGCGATGCGATATGTTGGCCTACAATATATACCCTGACCAATCCGCACTGGCACGCTGGCTGATCCGGGTCTACACTGGTTGTTTCCCTGTTGTATGATAGTCTCATTTTCGGTTTGATATTATTGATTTAAGATGGTTATTGTGATCAAAGATTGTAGGATTTAGTTGTAAATGATGTTTCGACGTCTCAGATATGCTTTCACAATATATTTGCTTATTTGTCTAGCACAGTTCTGAATAAGAAAGCGAAGTTTATCTGTATCACTTAGAGTTGTGAAGTTAACTGCTGTATTTAGGTAATTAAAAAGATTTGTTCTTATGTCTGTATACAGTTCACAGTGTAGAATGAAGTGAGTTTCACTCTCTACTGCCTGCAGATCACAAAATCTGCATAGCCGCTGGTCGGGGGTTTCATCTATATATCGTCCTGTTTCGATTCTTAGCGGGAGTATACCGCACCGGAATTGTGCCAGTAATGACCGTTCATATTTCTTCATGGAGAGCTGCAGGTACTGTTCTTGTTCGAAGCATGTTTTGTATGTAATATATGTTCTTAGTTTAGGAACGTTAGTCACGCTTTGTTGCCAAATATTCGAGTAATAGTTTGTGATATGTGTCTTTGCAACAGTAAGATTTACCACCATTTTGTTGTCATAGTAGTTTGTCAAATTTAATTTGGTAAACACTTCACGCAATTCACTGCACCAATTGTTTTCACAAAGTATATAATCTCTTGTGAATGCGCGTTTTGTTATTCTATTGTCGTCAAATTTATTCAATCTGTTCCAGTAACGGATCATGGATAGCCATCGACGGTAGTTACTTGGGAGCCAACCAATGTCTCCGGTGATTGCCAAAATTGGTGCGAATCGGTGGACTCCCATGTAATAACGTATTGCTCTATTTTGAACGGTGTCTATTGATTGGTAAGATTTGTAGCCCCATACACCTGATGAGTAATCCAGAATGGATATCACACACGATTCTTATACCTTTTCAAATGATTTAAGGCCGAACTCTTTAATAGAATGTATTTTCGAGATAATTTTCCCAAGAGGTCTGCCGGCGCCTTTCGATAACGTCTCTGCGTTAAATGTAAAATTACACTTGTAATGGAATGTTACACCCAGATATTTGTATGTATCGACTGTTTCCAGGATATTTTGTCCTATTCTAAAAATGTGGTTGGTTTGGGGAGCGCGTCCTTTTCGAAAATGCATGCATTTGGATTTGTTAGTGTTTATGAGCACTCTCCATCGTTTGCACCAGTCGTGGAGCTTGTTCAGCATGAGTTGAAGATCCATTTCTGACTTCGCAAGTAGCACAATATCGTCCGCGTATAGTAAGATAGACAATGTATTGTCATCCAGTTGGCATCCAAGGTCAAGGTCATTTATCTCTTTGACAACACGGTCATTTGCAAATATGGAGAACAGTGTTGGTGACAGGTTGTCACCTTGCTTGACACCGGTCTTGCAGTCAAACCATTCCGTTAGTTTGTCATTTATCCGTACACACGATGTAGAATGTCTATATATGCTTTTGATCTAGTCGTATATTTTCCCATCAATGTTGTTCAGGAGCAGTTTGTACAGCATCATGTCTCGGTCTATGAAGTCAAAACATTTACTTAGATCTATATATGCAGCAAATACTGAAGGATTGTTTCGCACAACACTGCTGAGTGTATGTATATACATGATCTTCACACGATCTGTTCTTTCTAAACCCATTTTGCTCATCCGCCAACATCCCATTTCCCTCTAAATATTGTGTCAATCGTTCGTTAATAAATGCACTATACAGTTTGCTCACACATGACAATAGACTAATTCCTCTATAGTTCATTGGAATACGTGGGTCACTGGCGCTGTCTTTGAGGATCGGATAAATTATGGCCTTTCTCCATGTTGAGGGGATTATACTCGTGTCAAATATTAACTGGAATAATTGGTGTAATGTACACTGTAAGGGATATTATCGTAGCCGCAGGCTGAACGTGATTTTGCGTGCAGTATTATATTGCGTATTTCATCCAGGTGAATGTTACAATTTACCATTGCATTCGTGGTATACAGTGGGTCACTATTCCTTTCCTCAAGTAAATGTTTGTGTATTTTCGCACAAGTAAAATGTACGTTGTCAAAATCGTTATGATCCGCACCGTTATATAAGTCCTCGAAATCTTGACGCCATTTTTCGAATACATCACTTTCATTTCGCACACTGTGTCCCGAATTGTCCACACTTTCAATTGGTATACCTGTATATGCTGTGTTTACAACGTCAAGTCGCAAGACTGGCGGTAGCGTACACACGACGTGTAATTATCAATAAATTGCTAGCACCTCTTTGGAAAGTTTGGATTTCCGCGCCAACTGTTTTACTAAATTCATTATAGATTAGTTGATTTTTTAAGTAAAATGGATACTGATTAATAATATCGATGGCTCAAGATGATTCAAACTATGTAACTGTCAAAAACAATGTTTCTGCTGTAAATCATCATCAATGATTGTCGCTGTCCAATGTCGGATTTTATCGAGCCATTGACCTATGTAAAGTTCAGAATGTAAGCTTTAATCTGATTGGTCATTCAAGAAAGACGTCACAGGGAAATCCCGCGGAAATCGCTTAGAGAAACCCCATATTGCTGTAACACAGCTAAAAATATGTCCGCGCATCTCGCAACATCGGCGAAAGTGGGTCAACATCGATGTATTCAAATCGTGTTCTAGGTACTAAAATCGGGTTATTTATCGTAAACACTACAATAAATGAACAAAATAATGATTATATTATTGAATTCAGCTGTAAAAAAAAAATGCTT
The DNA here is from genome assembly GCA_029237695.1 of Conchocele bisecta. NCBI lineage: Eukaryota > Metazoa > Mollusca > Bivalvia > Lucinida > Thyasiridae > Conchocele > Conchocele bisecta. The sequence goes on along the minus strand of CM055280.1, from coordinate 24,486,238 downwards.
TTAATCTGATTATAATATAGAATTTGTGAATTAAAAACGTTTGATTTTCATACCGAGGCAGCCGAATTACAGGATTACGACAGCGTACTGAACCCTCTATTACCAGAATCCCGGCAGCTCGATTTACCCAAATCTACCAAAATCTTACCCAAATCTACCCAAATCTTCATTAAAAATAAGATGAGACCCATTTGTGCTTACGATGAGAAATACTCACAGTATATGTGGATGTGACTGGAGAAATGGGATTAATGGGTTTTGCGACTAGTATAGCTTCAGATCAGCCTGTGCATCCGCATAGTCTGATCAGCGTCTGCAACATTCGTCATTCCATACATGAAACCCCAGTCATGCTTCGAACAATATATGTTGTTACCGGGCTACAGGAGGTTGTTATTTAATCGGAACCTACACTGGTCACAATTTCGATAAGCCCCATTTATCGAGTCACAGCCACATACATTTATATTGCTTTTTTTACTACATAGATGTAGATGAATATTAAGAACATTTATATTGCTTTTTTTCTACACACGTATATATGTTGCGTGCATATTCAGGTTCATTTTAATCAATGTTCTTAATACAAGATCGTTTAATTATTATTGTTATTGTAGATAAATATTAAGAACATTTATGTGTGTAGAAAAAAAGCAATATAAATGTTCTTAATATTCATCTACAATAATAAACGATCTTAATTGTATTAAGTAATATTGATGAAAATGAACCTTAATATGCACGCAATATATATATTTTTAAATTTGTGTATGGTTTGTATATCTTGTCAAATAGCTTGAATGTTTTTCACACCTCTATACGATGGGTAATTTAACGATCAAGGTTCATCCTTACCGGAATCCCGACCGGAGACCTGGTTTGACCCTCAGGTACGTCAGTCGGCATTCTTGTATGTGACAGTTGAATCTGGTTATACCCCTTATGTGAGTATTACGATTATGTGGTATGGACCTGGCACCAGTCGCCGATTTCATCAACATTGCAAAGTATACTTATCTAGCAAAGTATACTTTGAGGGAGTAATCATTGATTTTTCCGAAATGCATTATTTCATATAGAACTAATGATTGCATATATTTGATGATTAAAACTATGCAGAATTATTAAACTGAATGTATTGCATTATCACAGCCAAATAAATTCAGTGTAATAAAAATTTATAAATTTATCCTAAAATTGAAAATTTCTCCCTCAAAGTATACTTTGCTAGAAAAGTATACTTTGCAATATTGGTGAAATATGCTACATAGGTTATTCTAATTTCAGGGCTGAATATATTGTTTTCTTTTCTATGCAGCAAGTTATATACGGGATCGAACACGTTAACCCGGCCTTAAATGACATTAGCTGTAGATAGGCCGTTAAACACCAATACATCAAATCAATGCGTATTTTCAGATCGCTGTGAGTATTTTGTACTCCCACTTTTAATAATCAATGTGTATTCTGCTAAAAAAAAGTACGTAAAATATGCCAATACGAACATTATCTGGAGCTCTGTATAATAATTGACATGAAATAGATATTGACCATTTCCATCCAAAATGGCCCCCACAATACAAGATGGCTACCAATACCCGATTGCAATAGCCCACCACACTAAAACATGTTTGAACTACATCAAATATTGGCAAACTAGAAGTACGTAGAAATATTACATTGTTTTATATACCTTCTATGATTGAGCCATCTTTTAAAAGTACAATATAAGATTACAATATGTTTTTAAATACGTAGCAATTGGAAATGTATGTACAAACATCCAATAATTTGCGTGATTTTTAAAAATCCCAATAACAACGTCGCCCACTCCAAAGTAATTATTATTTGATATTTCCCTTAATATGCAACGGATTTTGATGAAATATGGCGCAGCAAACGCGTCTTCATGAGCTGCATTTGGTGGTCTAGTGAGTTTGGCGCAGACGTATGTCGTTTTTGCGAAGAATCGATTTCCGTGTCGGATTCTTCGCAAAAACTACAGAAGTTTGCGCCAAACTCACTGGACCACCAAATGCATCTCATGAAGACGCGTTTGCTGCGCCATATTTCATCAATATCCGTTGCATATTAAGGAAAATATTAAATAATACTTATTTTGACGTGGGCAGCGTATTTGTTGTTGTATCCACGTGATCATGCACCTTGACATCGGTCATTGCAGTTTTGTCAACAATTGCTACCAAAGTCCAAGATGGCCACCAACATCACAACAATTTCACACACTACCGCTAACGCAATCGAACTAGCTTTACGGTGAAATTTATGCTTTTGCTACCTCGTTCCATTGTCTGGATCAATCCAAGATGGCTTTCAAATACCACCGAACACTTTACTCTATGCTTGTCATAAGGCATTATATTTCAATTAATTAACGAAGCAATCACAAATTGATGAACTAGGCACAATATATTAGTTTGGTAGCGTTTTGAAAACCGGCTTTCATATGAATAGGTAATTATGCAATTTAATGAAATTAAGATGGCCGTCGATATTGGCATTCCACCATGTATTATACTTCAAATTTGAATAAAGCCATGCATTTCAGTTACATGTAAAAATGTTTTTATTAATGTCTCATCAATGTACAAACACAAAATCATAAGTAAACCAATCGGGTACTACATTGGAATTCTAAATTAGACTTATAAGATAATATGTACATATTATAACGTTGCTCTAACAGAACATTCACAATAAAAATGAGTTAAACATAACTAAATCCACAAGAGAAAAGTAAAAATCGAGGAGCCATCGTGAATATTGACATTAATTCAATGTCTAAAGATAAATGAAAATAAACGGCTCATTAGTATTAACCTACTATTCTCTATATATACTTCTGTGCTATGGCTACAATACATGTACGCGCAAACTGCGCACATAAAATATACTGAAAAAATCCGTTATCGCTGTTGATCAGTTCAACAACGAACTGGTGTGTGGTCGGTTGGGTGAAAGCAATGTCGTAAATTAACGGTAGGGATTCCTTCTTATATGAATCACGGTTTGCCTGGTTTAGCCCTCGGGTACGTTTTTATCTTTGGCTCTTTACCTGTGAGTTGAATTGGGTTATTGCCCATTATAAAAGTAGTAAGATTATTACTGATCCTACCAAATTTGGGAGGGGGCCAAGTGATTCTGATGTGGCAAGGACCTGACATCAGATCAGGATTATTCTGATTTAAGGGCTGAATATGTAGTGTTTTTATTGTAAACTGTCAGTTCTGATTTTGGGATTCCCCCCCCCCCCCATTTGTACATGTACTTGAACATGTACATGTAATTGTACAAGTAATATGTGGGATTTAGTACTAAACCCATTGACCCGGCCTTAAATGACCTTAGCTGTTGATAGGCCGTTAAGCACCAGCAAACAAAATCAACAACGAACTGATTAACAATGGCTTCTCCTAAAACGCATGGGTATCATGACAGAGCATGAGAACCAATGTGCGAACTAGTTGCAGCCTGTAACTCTGTGACCCTCCCGTACCGTGCGTACCAGAGTTACAGTTCCTCCCATAGCATTCTCCTGCAGAGTGGCGAATCAGATCCGATTCGCCACTCTGCATAGGAATGCTACGAGAGGAACTGTAACTCTGGTACGCATGGTACGGGAGGGTCACCGAGTTACAGGCCGCAACTAGGTGCGAACATATTAATTGCAGACGAATATTTACGTTATCTATACGAAATCCGTTTCCTTTCTGTAAAATACTAAAACAAGTTTTTGGCACTTACTTTAATCATATGCACAATAGGATGCACAGGCTGATCTAGATCTAGATAGCGATTATGTATGTCGCTGACTTTGTTCTACATGTGTGTTACTTATTGATACAACAAATTAATAAACTGGTTGTCCACCTACAATTAAAAATTTAAAAAAAGTGGGACCAATACATGAATAATTCTTACAACCCCAGATTGCGGCTCCATATGCTATTATAGGTTTTACCAAAGACTTGTACAACTTCGTAAATACATCGCTGGTGTACGTACAAGTTGGTTTTCGGCATGTATATTCGGCAACTGATAATATATTTGTTTTGCATTTAATATTAGAGAGCCTCAAACACAGAAAAGAGAACTTTTCCGTATTTGTTGATTTTGAAAAGGCTTTCCATAAAGTGTATAGACCTGCCGTGGTTTTTAGCATACACTAATAAATTATGGCATATGACGGTATTTATGTATATAATATATAATATGTATAACGACATAACATTGTGCGTTTATTATAACGGTAAAACGTCCTCATTGTTTGTCTGTAATAACGGGGTCCGGCCAGGTGAAAATCTGTCCCCACCTTTATTTTCGTTATACTTAAACGGCATTTAGACAACCCTCGCGCAAAATAAATAAAAAACACAAAATTGACTGGTAGAAATGTTGTATGACGAAATAGATGCATTCATTAAATTTATTGTAATTCTATATGCTGATGATGCCATTGTTCTTGCAGATACTGCTGCAGGTTTACAAAATTTACTACACTCGATTCATGACTATTGTACAACTTGGAAACACAAGGTTAACGTCAATAAAACAAAAACTGTTATACATGTATTTGGAATCAGAACCAATATGAACCTCACTTTTAAATACAATGACACAGTACTATAAATACTTGAGCAGTTTAAATATATTGGTGCAACATTTTGCTGACACCAGAAAAACTATAAGTGAACAAGCTAGAAAAGCATTACAATGTCATGTCTTAAATAAAACGATTATAAATATTGACTTTCCAGTTGCTTGCAATATAAAATTGTTTGATCAAACTGCCATGCCTATATTATTGTACGGATGTGAAGTGTGGGGTTTTGAGGATTTGTAGTTCGCATGTTAAAAAAATCTACACATCATAGTATGATATATGGCGAACTTTGACGTTTTCCAATCGATATTCTTATTAAGACAAGAATAATAAAATATTGGACATGCATTACCCAACAGTATGATAATACATTAACACAAATGCTATATAATGATCATGCCGTAAAGATCATGCCGTAAATGAGTATAGTTATAAATGGTTAAATAAAATTAAATCAATTCAGCAAGAAACGGGAATAAATCACGTATGGACTGATCAATTTCCTGACATACAATGGGTAAAACATACAGTTGAACTTGTATTAAAAGATCAGTATAAAGACGTGTGGTCTTCAAGGGTGTCAGACAGTTCCAAATGTATAAACTATAGAATCTATAAACATGAACACCAGTTAGAAAAATACTTACTTATACTACCACAACATTTAGCACAATGCTTTATAAAGTATAAATTAGGTCGTATTGACAGGATATCAAAAATGGTTCACGACACCGTGTTTCACGGCACTAACGCACTGTGTTGACGGGATAAATCATAATTTGCCAATGTCTGTCCTGTTGAAAGATTCCACTTATAATTGAATAAGGACATGATGAAAAGACACTGTGGCATAAACATGACATTTTCTCTTTTCATTATTCCATAAACCACATACTATTATGATTACAGTGCTATATAAGATTCATTACTTATCAGGTAACCTGCCCTGTATTGACCGAATACGTACTGACTGAGTGTTGTATTGGCATTGACCTGATACAAACATCCGGGTTACAACGAAGTGAAAACTGACGTTCCATTGGTCGGATAACATCACGTGACGTTACCGAATCACGTCAGTGTAATGACGCAACGTAAACAAGTCCGCGTTCTGTCAATTGATAATGACGTCATCTATGGTCATTTTCGAGCATAAAAAGTTACCTGATAAATAGAATACCAGGGTAGTGTATTTTGATGTCAAGTTTATCAGTCTCGGCTCGGAAACGGTAGGAATTCCTCGGCAAGCCTCGGAATTCCTACGCGTTTCCTAGCCTCGCCTGATAAACCTGATATCAAATGACACTAGCCTGGTATTCTCTATATACCATTGGCGAACACTTCAAATTATTTAAGGAGACTGTGTGGGCATTTTCTGAACATATATGACCATATCGGTTATGTGAAGAAAAAAGTAGAAATAAAATATAGATATTTTATTATTGAAACAAAAATATTTCCCACGGATGTAGTCACAAAATTTGGCAAACTTGTTTTGACTTGACACTACGTCATCGACTATGTCAGCGATAACATTCAGTTCCCACAATGTTAAATTCGGTTCTGCTTGCTTACCATACACGTACATCGTGCGTCAATGTATTACAGTGTGTGTGTGTGGTGAGTATATACAATGACTGGATACATAGAGAATACCAGGCTACTGTCTTTCGATATCAAGTTTATCAGGCAAGACTAGGAAACGCGTAGGAATTTCAAGGCTTGCCGAGGAATTCCTACCGTTTCTGAGCCGAGTCTGATAAACTTGATATCGAAAGACAGTAGCCTGGTATTCTATTTATCAGGTAACGGTTTATACTCGAAAATGACCAAAGATGACGTCGTTATGTATGGATAGAACGCGGACATGTTTACGTTGCGTCATTACACTGACGTCATTCGGTAACGTCACGTGACGTCATCCGACCAATGGAACGTCAGTTTTCACTTCGTTGTAACCCCGATGTTTATATCAGGGCAATGCCTGATACACCAATATGTTATCAGTCAGTACGTATTCGGTCAATACAGGGCAGGTTACCTGATAAATGGGGCGTACAGTGTGTGTGTGTGTGGTGAGTATATACAATGCTGAAACTATATATAATAATTCCAGCACAAAAATATTTACACAATTCCCTAACATTTGATTGGCCCGTAGCAAGTCTCTATCCAAAATGTATATCCCAGTAAACTCCCACGCCGAACTACTTTCCGTAACCGTGAGGCGCAGTTAAAATAATTCTTAAGAAAATGGAAAATAAACACATTTTCTTGATGGGTTTATTTAAAATGCTGGAATTATAAGGAATGAATGGCCTTTTTGTGAATTTATCGGGGATATAAACTTAGAAAGGTCGCGGTAATACTGGACGAGGCCTTCCGGCCTTCGTCCAGTATTCCCGCGACTTTTCCAAGTTTATGCCCCGCTAAATTCCACAAAACGGCCATTCATTCCTATAATAAACCTTTGAATAGTTGCAAGCGGTTGTGTGTCTGTGTCTTATCTGCAATACATATATGGCGCAATAGGTCTATAGCATGAAATGTCCTGGAGTTGATGTTTACGATATCAGAAGCTGACATTCAAATGCGATAATTATCCGAAAAAAACACATATTTATGACCGAAGACAAGATGTGACTGTATTCATACAACATCTTTTTTTTCCAACTTCTATTTCCTCAATAAAACATGGTTTGGCAAGGGGTGTCAAACATGGGCGTCACCAGTATTTTTGAAAAGGGGTTTCGGCTTTCAGCTGGGTTGCCCCAAGGTTTGCCACTGGATCCCTTACATATTTCGGTTGCATCTCATCCCCAGAACATTTTTTTATTTCTAGTAGGCAAATGCTGCAAATGCGTTTTTGGTCAATTTAAGAAGCTTATGTATGAAAAGTGGCATATTGCAATACATTTACCGTCGCTTGACTGTGCTTTGTTAGTAGGGCATTTGAATAATGTAATGTCTGCTCATTCATGCCCTGAAAATGGCTACCACGGACCTCATTTATGTGGAAATATCTTGCTGTCTCCAAAAAAGGGGGGTTCCTACGACCCCATTGAAGCTCCCCTGACGACGGCCTTGTCAATTTTTATTATGTACACGATATCAAGACGATAGAGCTAGAAGAGAAGCTCATGTTGGTGCTATTTTCGGCATTCGCCGATTTTGATTTTCATTCCAGCTGCCTAGGTGTGAATGATGGCGAGACCGAACGTTGTCGTGATGACGGAAGAATTGTTGGACACAATTCTGAACGTCGGCATGCCACCGACACATGACGAGTCGGGATTTCGTGCGCTGGAGCAGGAATATGTGCATGTAATGCCTTTTGATGGCCAACGTGATGGCAATCCGGAACAGACGACACTCAATCAACAACAACAACAATCACCACCAGAAGAACAGGTGGTCGGAGCTTCATCAAGCTCAACGAGTGGGAGAGTAACATTATCACAAAGACTCATATCAAGATGGGATGAGGTAAACAAAGGAGCGTTTGTCTTCTTGCAGTATTATACCTTTTGGCACGCTGTCCTAGTCACGGACGTTTGTCCGAACGAGAGTAAAATCACGGCCATTCATTACGCATGTCCGAATTTGCTGGGGAGCCGAATTGTGCAGGAGGATACATTTGTGGTAAATCCCGCCAATGGGGAGTTATGGGTAGTGGAAGTTCCAGTAGACCAACGTGTGTCACCAGATGAGGCGATCGCTCGCGCGCGTGCAAGGTTAGGTAGGCAGGAATTCAACATGTTTACCTCAAGGAGCAGTCATTTGGTTGAGGAATGCATTCTGCGTGAGGGTTCGTTATGGAACGTTAAATATACATAAACTCAAATAAGTAATGCTTGTTCTAACATTTGGACGTAGTGGAGCAGATTTAAAGCTAGCTATAATACATTTGAAGCAAACTGTTCAATAATTGCTGTGTGTTGATGTGTAAACATTAGTGTGATTTTATTTTACCCAATTAAAATTTTGAAATACCCAATTGCTTCAGAAATGATAGAGTGATAATACTCAATTACCAATTCATTATCTGGAGCCCTGAGCTATAATTAATTTGGAGCTAGCTCTAAATCAATTAATGATATCTCAAATTGTATTGCACGTACGATTGTGTTTTGTTTAAAAATACTTGAATACTATGCTTGCAACCATACAGTTTGATTGGCTGAGGCTGAGCTGTGCTACAGCCAATGAAATTGCTTGATTGCGAGTCGAGATTGCCAATAGGTGCTCCGAACTGTTGACATATGCAGCAGATCTTTCCCAGTGGCCGATCTTTCAAAATTGCTACGTGCATGTGTACTAAGTATGTAACTACCCTGGCCACAGAGAGACCAGTTTCTGTTGAGAAAATTTCAAAATTATTTTCTTTCAAGATATATGGGTTACAACTAGTGGTTGTTGTACGCGCCCACTAGAGTAACTCAACCACTAGTGTAACCGCAAATATTTATTTGCCGATATTTAACCCTTTGAACCCGAAATCCCGCTATATCGGTTTATGCAAAAAGTGCAGATCCAGATGAGACGGCTCGTAACGAGCCGTCTCATCAAGATCTGCACTTTTTGAAAGTAATTTTAATATTTTTGAGAACAGAAACACCCCCTTTTCATAAATGGACGAATCTGAAAATCATTTTGTGATCATTGGATTGGTCGGAACATTAGCATATCACAGTCCATTCCAGTTCCTTAGGGTTGAAAGGGTTAATATTGGTTGGTGTATAGGAGTGCGGGCATATATACAGTACCACCGCCCTCGGCCCGGCGTTCCGAGTTCGATACGTAATAGGTATACATGTACATATTTGTACATGGTTGCCTAGGCCCATCGCGGAATGCTGCCCATAAACATGTTTTAAATAACGATACTATTACGTGATTCTAAATATAACTGCTGAGTTATTGAACATTTAATGATTAATTTAATAGATATTGGCGAAAGCGTCGCTTTAATATGCGATTAATTGAGACGAAATTCTCTGCTTTCATTGGTCGAGAAACCAGGGCAAACAATAAGCGAGATTATCGGCAGATCAATATTTGGGGTTACACTAGTCGTTGTGTTACAATAGTCGTTGGGTTACACTAGTCGTTCGTTGGGTTACACTAGTCGTTGGGTTACACTAGTCGTTGGTTACACTAGTCATTGGGTTACACTAGTCGTTGGGTTACACTAGTCGTTGGGTTACACTAGTCGGCGCGTACATCAACCACTAGTTTAACACATATATCTTGAAATAAAACAACTTCGAAATTTTCGTAACAGAAACTGGCCGCTCGGTCAGGCTGAGAACATAGAAAACTTAAAAAAATAAATTCTTGAGATAACTATAACAAGGGGAGATAAACTCGAGTATCGAACTCGGAATGTCGGGCCGAGGGTAATTGTACTGTACTTCATGTCTGCACTCCCATCATACACCAATCATATATTAAATATCGGGATATTAATATTTGGGGTTACACTAGTGGTTGGGTTACACTACTGGGCTCAACACCTACACACACTCGGTCTTTACGCGGAAGCCAACCCACACGCGTGTGTTATGTCTTTGCAAGTCCAAATGTACGATTCACTATAATCCCGTGTCTGTCACAGGTTGGAGTACAGGCCAATGTCTATGCATACATTAAATGTGTCAATAAGTGAACAAAATAAGTTAACTTTTTTTCTCCTGATATAACACAGAGGGAGCAAAAAAAACACTATTTAACTTATTTGTTTTCACTTATTGATACTGTTATATATATTTAGTAATACATGTAGTTATAGTTCACATTTTTTAATAAATTTGTTTATTAAAAATTCAATATGTGAACTATAACTAACTTATTGGTTGCCCCGCCCAATCTCAGGCCCCTGAATGGAGCGCTGCCCATAAACATGTTTACAACAATGATACGATTACGTGATTGGCGGTGTGACACTGAATCGATCATACACATGTTGCGAGTCAACAAGGCGGGCCTGTGGTCTAAATATAACTGCTGAGTTATTGCAACATTTAATGATTCATTTAATAGATATTGGCGAAAGCGTCGCAATATGCGACTAATTGAGACGAAATGCTCTGCTTTCATTGGTCGAGAAACTAGGGCAAACAATAAATGTATTTATAGGCCATGGTCCGTTACTGTAATCTGTGGTGTATGTCGGCGTCCGTGCAAACAACTTGTTCGCTGCGCTGACTCGTTATTTACTGAAGCTGACCCTCAATCGTGTATTATTTGACGTTATTAAAAATGTACGTCCATATATGTGACAATGAATAGAAAAATGGGCATCCGCACAGTCTGATCAGGACATGCACTGTTCCCCTTTAATCAATGAACACCCCGATATGCGTCTAACAATCAATATGTATATCGCGTTATCAGGGTACACGAGTGTGCTCTTTGATCAGGAGCTACACTGGTCACAAATCCCATAAACCCCATTTCTCCAGCCGCAGCCATATATGTGTAGGAGTGGGGAGGGATGCGGTGGTGAACTCATGGGGATTTAGACACAATTACAAATGGGCTGTCTAATTCCCTATGTATCGTTATATGCGGTGTTTTTTCAAAGGTCACCAGTATCCGCATGTGTCATAAACATCGAATATTTTCTACTTCTTGCTTGAATATTTTAAAGGTACATGCCCACACAGTAGGCACAAAATGTTCTTTATATCAGAGACATCATCTGAGACATTTTCTGGCAAATTAAACATTCATTCACCATTACCCTACGTATTGATTGGCATTATTATACATTTTATATCAGACGTAAATTTTCACACTGATATCAGGGGCGATAACCGTGTTTCCTTAAAATTTTAACGGACATTACTATTTAGTATCTGTATTTATATTTTGATGTGCAATGATCATACTTTATAATCTGTCGAAAATATTATTTTTTCAGGTGACGCATTTAATTAGTATAAACAATAAAACAGTATGCCTCATTTGCATACGAAAATAGCCTGATACCACCGCGCGTCACTATCAGTACAATATTTATTACTAAATGATTATATCTGTATAGTGGGCACTTGTTATTTTTAGAACTGGTGGAATAGTGACACAATTGTACAGTTATTTAATTATTGTAAAGAACAGTTTGTGCCTACTGTGTGGGCATGTACCTCTAATTTCGCTGTCTAATCCCATGTGATTAAATAAAATGGTGCAGAAATGACAACACACAACGATTATCTCCCCGTCACCACAACAACATGCGTAAATCCGCACTCTCGTCATCTCGTCCGATTCTCTCCAAACGTGTACCGGCGCTGCATGACTGACTCGCAATCTGCAAAAGAGAAACAATGATATACTAAATGGAAGTGGATTTGAATAACAGTCATGACACTGTATATTTCCTTGCAAACAGCTGTTTGCAAGGAAATCTACAGTGTCATGACTGTTATCGGACGGTAACCACCCATAGCGAAATGGACTATAATGTATCAACACACAACGAGTATCTCCCCGTCACCACAACAACATGCGTAAATCCGCACTCTCGTCATCTCGTCCGATTCTCTCCAAACGTGTACCGGCGTTGCATGACTGACTCGCAATCTGCAAAAGGATGGCGGCTACACATTTTGAGAAACAATGATATACGAACTGGAAGTGGATTTGAAGAAACATGTGCCAGCTGTTTGCAAGGAAATCTACAATGTTATGACTGTTATCGGACAATGTAAATGATAAATGATAGCCCATTTCGCTATAGCTATAGCGAAATGGGTTATAAGTTATCATTTACAGTGTTGGTTAGTGGCAATTTGCTATGTTCAACACTGATATTGTGTAGCAGTACAACAATGATTATGATCTATATATATTACAAATATCGTAAAATACATTTCCGAGTCGCGAGCCGATTTGAAGTTTGCGCGGTTCATTTTGAACACCCCTCGTATGCAAAAATACACAACAACTAGAGCAGCTTGAGCTGCATCAACGGTTTGAGCCTCAAACATTGATTTCATGTTTAACTAAGCTTTAGCCCAAGGTGTAAACTATCGGTTGCAAAAAGAATTTCTGAAGTTTTAGAATGAACAGTCCAACATTATTGTGTTCGCATCATCACACCGATGTGGGGCCGGTTAGCTTAGAGGTAGAGCGATGGACTCGGAGCGAGGGATACCGGGTTCGATCCTCAGCCAAAGTTTTAGCTAAAGGACTGAAATATCGACTACAGCAAAAACAATTGAAATCGAATGATAAATAACGAAGCTGACGTCACATCCGTTTGCTCTATTTTTAAAACTTGAAAAAATACGTTCATCTTTGACATCGAATAGAGCCGTAAGTAGTCAAGATATAGCTCTGAAAATTATCATCTTTCATGCGGCTGACACTCCCCTATCACCCTGGCAAGAAATTATATTGCTGACAGTACTGTACAAATTGGAAAACGTTTGTAAAGACCACCCGTTATCAGCCGAAATTCGGCAAAATCGTTGAAAAGTATGTACATTTTTAAACTTCAAATGCATGTAGCTCTTTTATTTGAGCAGACAGCCGAAAACTGTCAGAAAGTTTGAGATAGAGAATTTTGTCAGCTTTCCAATGCAAAAATAATTCTTGAAATCGGTTGGAAAATAAGGAAGTTATAGGAAGTATGACATCACTTCCGTTTTCGTGGAAAGTAGCATTAAAAGATATCTGAAAATCTCTGAGTCTCTGCTCACACTTGATCCGAATCGGCATGCAAAATTTGAAGTCGATCCGACCAGCGGTTTGGTGTAGATGGAGGGAGCCCGTAAGTCAGCGGATGATTATTTTTCGATAGTTATCGCCCTTAGATTGCAGTTTACGCCATTTGTAAATACACCTAATAAAACGGAAATTACATATGTGCAATATTCCGCCAGTGAAGTTTTCGTTTGTTTTTCACCATAGGCCGGGCACAAAGCGGGAAAGTTTTAGCTAAAGGACTGAAATATCGACCGCAGCAAGAAATATTGAAATATATTGATAAATAACGAAGCTGACGTCACATCCGTTTTCTCTATTTTGAAAACTTGAAAAAAAGACGTTCATCTTTGACATCCAATAGAACCGGAAGTAGTCAAGATAGAGCTCTGAAAATTATCATATTTTATGCGCCTGACACTCCCCTATCACACTGGCAATAAATTATGTTGCTGACATTACTGTACAAATTGGAAAACGTTTGTAAAGACCACCCGTTATCAGCCGAAATTCGGCAAAAAATAATTCGTCAAAATCGTTGAAAAGTATGTACATTTTTCAACTTCAAATGCCTATAGCTCTCTTATTTGACCAGATAGCAGAGAACTGTCGGAGAGTTCGAGATAGAGAATTTTATCAGCTTTCCAATGCAAAAAGATTTTTTAAAATCGGTTGAAAAATAAGGAAGTTATAGAAAATATGACGTCACTTCCGGTTTCGTGGAAAGTGGCATTAAGAGATTTCTGATTCTGAAAATCTGTAAGTCTCGACTCACACTTGATCCGAATCGGCATGCAAAATTTGAAGTCGATCTGACCAGCGGTTTGGGCTGTAGACTGAACGGCTGAATAAAAAAAAAAGCCAACGAATACAATAGTTTTCGGCGCAGCTGAAAGCCGCCTCAAACCTAATGATCTCGTAACTATTGAAGCGTCCTGGTGCCAATGCTTCAATATTTTTATCTTCTAATGAGGAAGGATAGTATCTCCTAATCAGGACTTAATATCTCATAATTAGGGCTTAGTATATCCTAATTAGGAATTAGTATCTCCTAATTATGACTTAGTACCTCCTAATTAGGAGTTATTATCTCCTAATTAGGACTTACCATCTCCTAATTATGATTTAATAATTCATTAATAACTCCTAATTAGGAGATAATAAGTCTTAATTAGGAGATAATAGGTCCTAGTTCGGATACAGTAAGTCCTAGTTAGGAGATAGTAACTCCTAATTAGGATATACTAACTCCTAATTAGGAGACAATATCTCCTAACTAGTTATTGCTTCCTGTGTAGGCGCTACTATCTTCTAATTAGGACTTAAAAATAGTTCAGCATTGGCACCAGGTCGCTTCCATACATATAAAACAGTAAATGCATGGACGCACGAGGAAGTTTATGTTAGTGCATAGTATAATTTAAGTGCGTGCACTTTGTAGCTCAGATTAGTGCTGTGATGTTTATCATTAGTGCACGACTTGTGCACCTGTCGTGCACCTTACGTGCACTGGGCTGTTACCTTTAGCTGAAGCACCCCCCCCCCCCCCACCCCCACCCCTGTACCTGTATGGTTGTTTCGGCGCAGTCTGTCAGCACACCGTATTGTTTGTTCTTTGTCACCCTGTCGATGTGTCCAACCGGAACATACAGCGGAATTGTCTCGCATTGTCTCAGTACCTACAACAACAACAACAACAACAGACCGCTGTCACCCGGCTGACTGCCAGCATGCTGGTCGTGTGTAAATAGAAACCCCGTTTTTTCTCACCCATGATAGTGGCAAGTTAGATATAGCGGTCACAATTCTGGCGTCGTCGTCAACAATTTTGGACGTAAATTGTGGACGTTGTCTAAATTTTGCATATGTCTTGATCCGTTAGACGGATCATTACCAAACTTCATCAATAGCTTCCTCACATTGATATATATCCATCCAGTGTCATTCTGTCATTCGCATGACATTGACCTTCACCTTGGTGACCTTAACATTTATGTCAACAATTTTGGACGTTTGACCAAATGTTGAATACCTCCTAATCAGTTAGTCAGATCCTTACCAACCTTCATATATAGCATCCTCACATTGATAGCTATCTATCCAGAGTCATTTCGGTGACCATGTCTAGCACCATGGTGACCTTAACCTTCTGTCAATAATTTTGAACGTACTTCCAAATGGTGAATACCTCCTGATCCGCTTGTTTGAACTTTACCAAACGTCATCAATTATAGGGTTAACTGTATTGTAATTTAAAAAATTTGCTGCAGAAAATTATAGGTCGGAAATCTGAGCGCGGAGCCATTAAACATGTTTTCCGACCTATCATTTTCTGATATACGCCGCAATTACAATACAGTTAACCTATTTCTAATGCACACCTTTACTGTTTTGCAAACTTTCATATTGAATACATATATTGAAATAAGTTGCGATCGTTCATCAACAATGATATACCTGTAATGTATGACCATCAGTCAATCAGATTGCGTGATATTTATAGAGTGCATTATATAGCTTCATCACATTGATGACTATCCACCCAGTGTAATTTTGGGTGACATTAGTTTAAACGATATTTTAGTTCAAATTGAATTCATGTACACGTCAACATTCATGGACAGATATAAAGAATAGTAGGTTAGTGCCGTGAATGGGAAAATATCTGGCAGGCTTAGGAAACGGGATGGGCGAGACTCTGCCGAGCACATCCCGTTTCCGTGCCGCGCCAGATATTTTTTCCCATTCACGGAACTAACCTACTATTCTATTTATCCCGTCAACACCTACAACTAGCTATAAAATGCAAAAATATAACCCCAGCCACATCACATATTCATGTCATAGGTTGCAATTCATGTTGTATTGTATCAGATTGTATTGCATTGTAGTGTAATGTATTCTTATGTAGTCTATTGTATTGTATTGTACCCCATTTACAAATTACACACACGTTTTGCATAGTTACCAAATTAGCAAATTTATACTCGTCACGTCTAACATTTCAATTCATTGCTCTTTTTAGTTTCATGTGGCCAGAAACACTATTACTAACTAGAGCAGCTTGAGCTGCATCAACGGTTTGAGCCTCAAACATTGATTTCATGTGTAACTAAGCTTTAGCCCAAGGTGTAAACTATCGGTTGCAAAAAGAATTTCTGAAGTTTTAGAATGAACAGTCCAACATTATTGTGTTCGCATCATCACACCGATGTGGGGCCGGTTAGCTTAGAGGTAGAGCGATGGACTCGGAGCGAGGGATACCGGGTTCGATCCTCAGCCAAAGTTTTAGCTAAAGGACTGAAATATCGACTACAGCAAAAACAATTGAAATCGAATGATAAATAACGAAGCTGACGTCATATCCGTTTGCTGTATTTTGAAAACTTGAACAAATATGTTCATCTTTGACATCGAATAGAGCCGTAAGTAGTCAAGATATACCTCTGAAAATTATCATCTTTCATGCGGCTGACACTCCCCTATCACCCTGGCAAGAAATTATGTTGCTGACATTACTGTACAAATTGGAAAACGTTTGTAAAGACCACCCGTTATCAGCCGAAATTCGGCAAAAAATCGGCAAAATCGTTGAAAAGTATGTACATTTTTCAACTTCAAATGCCTATAGCTCTCTTATTTGACCAGATAGCCGAGAACTGTCACCGAATTCGAGATAGTGAATTTTGTCAGCTTTCCAATGCAAAAAGAATATTTGAAATCTGTTGGAAAATAAGGAAGTTATAGAAAGTATGACGTCACTTCCGGTTTCGTGGAAAGTGGCATTAAGAGATTTCTGAAAATCTCTGTGTCTCTGCTCACACTTGATCCGAATCGGCATGCAAAATTTGAAGTCGATCCGACCAGCGGTTTGGGTTGTAGACTGAACGGCTGAATAAAAAAAAACAAAAAAAAACAAAAAACCAACGAATACAATAGGTTTTCGGCGCAGCTGAAAGCCGCCTCAAACCTAAATAAACTAGAGCCCGTTATCAGCCGAAATTCGGCAAAATCGATGAAAAGTATGTACATTTTTCAAATTCAAATGCATATAGATCTTTTATTTGAGCAGATAGCCGAAAACTGTCAGCGAATTTGAGATAGAGAATTTCGTCAGCTTTCCAATGCAAAAAGAATTCTTGAAATCGGTTGGAAAATAAGGAAGTTATAGGAAGTATGACGTCACTTCCGTTTTCGTGGAAAGTAGCATTAAAAGATATCTGAAAATCTCTGAGTCTCTGCTCACACTTGATCCGAATCGGTATGCAAAATTTGAAGTCGATACGACCAGCGGTTTGGTGTAGATGGACGGAGCCCGTAAGTCAGCGGATGATTATTTTTCGATAATTATCGCCCTTAAATGGCAGTTTACGCCATTTGTAAATACACCTAATAAAACGGAAATATGCAATATTCCGCCAGTGAAGTTTTCGTTTGTTTTTCACCATAGGCCGGACACAAAGCGGGAAAGTTTTAGCTAAAGGACTGAAATATCGACCGCAGCAAGAAATTTTGAAATCTATTGATAAATAACGAAGCTGACGTCACATCCGTTTGCTCTATTTTGAAAACTTGAAAAAAAGACCTTCATCTTTGACATCCAATAGAAAATTATCATCTTTTATGCGCCTGACACTCCCCTATCACACTGCCAAGAAATTATGTTGCTGACATTACTGTACAAATTGGAAAACGTTTGTAAAGACCACCCGTTATCAGCCGAAATTCGGCCAAAAAAAATTCGGCAAAATCGTTGAAAAGTATGTACATTTTTCAACTTCAAATGCCTATAGCTCTCTTATTTGACCAGATAGCCGAGAACTGTCAGCGAGATCGAGATAAAGAATTTTGTCAGCTATCCAACGCAAAACGAATTTTGAAATCGGTTGGCAAATAAGGAAGTTATAGAAAGTTATAGAAAATATGACGTCACTTCCGGTCTCGTGGAAAGTGGCATTAAGATATTTCTGAAAATCTCTGAGTCTCTGCTCACACTTGATCCGAATCGGCATGCAAAATTTGAAGTCGATCCGACTAGCGGTTTTGGGCTGTAGACTGAACGGCTGAATAAAAAAAAAAAAAAAAAAAAAAAAAAAAAAAAAACCAACGAATACAATAGGTTTTCGGCGCAGCTGAAAGCCGCCTCAAACCTAATGACATGTTCCGTTCTGTTCTGTTCTGTTCTGTTCTGTATCATATGTTGGTAATTTGTGGTCGTGTAGTTGCCTAGATATGTGGTAAATATGCTGAGCTGTCCTCAGGTCACGTGGGTTGATAATTGCACAATGCATGACTTTCCCCGCGCTTCATTGCTCTCGCCGTTTCTACTTCGTAGAGTCGACACATAGCTATTGTACATGTCTTGATATATATTTATACCCCCGCAACGAGTTGTGGGGGGGATATACTGGAGTCAGGTTGTCCGTCCGTCCGTCCGTCTTGCCGTGCGTGCGTGCGTGCGTCCGTGCGTCCGTAAACTTAACATCAGAGAAATAGTGTTATAACTTCTAAAATGCTTAATATTTCACACATGCATTCCTGTAAGGCTCTACTACCATGCTGTCCATCCACGACCGTCCAACCCCCACTGATCCCAAGGTCAAGGTCAAATACTTAGTATATTTACAAAACTTAACATCAGAGAAATATTGTTATAATTTATATTTCCTTCATCTAAAATTCTTAATATTTCACACATGCATTCATATAAGGCTCTACTACCATGCTGTGCCAAATCCACGACCATCCAACCCCCGCTGATCCCAAGGTAAATGTCAAATACTTAGTCTCTTTACAAAACTTAACATCAGAGAAATACGTTATAACTTCTATTTCCGTCATCTAAAATGCTTAATATTTCACACATGCATTCCTGTAAGGCTCTACTAGCTGTGCCAAATCCACGACCGTCCATCCCCCACTGATCCCAAGGTCAAGGTTCAAATACTTAGTCTCTTTACAAAACTTAACATCAGAGAAATATTGTTATAACTTGTATTTCCTTCATCTAATATTCTTAATATTTCACACATGCATTCCTGTAAGGCTCTAATACCATGCTGTGCCAAATCCACGACCATCTAATCCCCGCTGATCCCAAGGTCAAGGTCAAATACTTAGTCTCTTTACAAAACTTAACATCAGAGAAATATGTTATAACTTCTATTTCCTTCATCTAAAATGCTTAATATTTCACACATGCATTCTTGTAAGGCTCTACTACCATGCTGTGCCAAATCCACGACCGTCCAACCCCCGCTGATCACAAGGTCAAGGTAAAATACTTAGTCTCTTTACAAAACTTAACATCAGAGAAATAAGTTATAACTTCTATTTCCTTCATTGAAAATTATTAGTATTTCATTTTGTGCATTCCTCTAAGGTTGTACTATCATGCTGTGACAAATCTACGACCGTCCAACCCCCGCTGATCACAAGGTCAATGTCACATACTTAGTCTCTTTACAAAACTTAACATCAGAGAAATATGTTATAACTTCTATTTCTTTCATCGAAAATTCTTAATATTTCAGGCATGCATTCCTCTAAGGCTCTACTATCATGATGTGACAAATTCCCGCTGATCTCGAGGTCAAGGTCACATACTGAGTCTCTTTACAAATCTTAACATCAGAGAAATCGGTTATAACTTCTATTTCCTTGCTCGGATCTGCTTCACATTTCACACACGCATTGCTCCAATGGACCTCTACCACCCTGTGACAGATTCACGTTCATGCCGCTCCGGTTAAGCCCAGAGTCAATGTCACAAGCCTACACACTTGTAATTTTTTACATATTTTATATATATATTCCAGGTGGGTTTGATTGTGTAACATATTGTAATGAAATCTACTTTAAATTATACATGTACGGTATTGCTTATGCAACTGCAAGACTTATTGTATTGTTTTTTTGATATCGCGTTACCGTGAACCGACTTCTATGTTGTGTATGTCATTTGTGTAAGCATGGCTACACAGGTGTATTCATGATTACATAAGATTGCACTCGCCGTTTCTTCTTCGTAGAGTCGACACATAGCTATCGTACATGTCTTGATATATATTTTATATATATATTCCATAATACAATAATCATCATCATCATCGCCTGTGTTGTGGTCCATTAGAACCCGTGATCAACAATAGGGTATAGTGGGGTATGCGTTGTCAACCCTACACGCATTGCCTAGCAGGCAACCCTGTTACATGCATACATGTACGCAGTGATTAGGTCGTATTGACAGGATATCAAAAATGTTCACGGCACCGTGTTTCACGGCACCGTGTTTCACGGCACATAGTTACGCACTGTGCTGACGGGATAAATTGTGAATAAGGATTAGAAAATAAGCTCAGTGTGAGCTTATGTGAATTCTTCCCCTTAAGTAAGACATCAGTAAATAGTAATGTGGCAGGAATGCATACAGTGTATACATAGGCAAGTTTTGGTTACTTATTGAATAAGAAGGAAGTTGAGATCCCAGGCATGCATCCCAACCATTGGTGTTATCTTCTGTAGATAGTCGTTGACCTAATAGACATTTGAAGTACTATTACTGACTATGTCGAACATATCAGTCTGAGTCGTCTGCCATCATCCAGTGAAGCGATTACAGGCAATGATGAATTGTTGAACCCTTCGGAATACAAGGCTGTTTTCATTATCCCTTAGGAAATCGCTACCATATATTAGATTATTGAGAATGGAGGGGGGTGGTGACAAGGCAGCGATGATAAATATTGTTGTCTTTGATTGGTGTAAAGCGGACATGAGAGAAGGTAGTAGTTTGCATCCTCGATTGACCCACAGGCGCATGTTGCACTATTGACTATTTATTTTCGGAATAAGTCGAAGTTCAGAGCACTACACCCTAGCCTGATCCGAGTAAATAGAATCTGGCCTTGTCGGTCGCCAGCTGCGTAATATGATGGTGGCTTAAGAATGTTAGTATTTAGTGTATGTTTGAATGAATTCTATGTAGAACTATTCCTTGTATTCAAAGGTAAGGAGTTCCATTCTTTTATGGTAGATGGGAGAAATTAATCTTGATACAGTTGAGTACGGTATTGAATTGTTGGAATATCTTCATTGGTTCTTAACCTGTAACAAGTTTGTATTTCCTCCTGGATTAAGTTGGTTAGATAAGGTGGTGTCTTGTTGTTCTTCATTTTGTAGAATAGAATTTTTCGAGGTTTTCCTATTTGGTTTCTGTATATAATTGTTCTAATCTGCAGAGCTTTGTGGCCCCAGTAACAATTCGCGCGGTCTCAATTTGGATTAATTCTAGCTCATTATTTAATTCTATTGAACAATTATCCCAAGTACTATCGCTATATTCGAGCAATGGGCGTATGAAAGAGACGTACGCATTTTTCAAGGATGTTCTGTTTAGTGAAAATTTTAGAGAGCGAAGCATCCCAATACGCTGCCACGCACGACTGATGATTGATGAAATGTGTGGCTGCCATTTACTAGTGTCTGAGAATACGACGCATATGTGATTATGAGACTCGACTTGTTTAATTACGATAATATTCACAAGAAGGCGAGGATGTGGTCGTTTATTTTGTTTTCTAGATTTTAACATAGTTTCTGTTTTATCTGGGTTAAAATCTACAAGCCAATCATTCGACCACTTGGGTATTTTATCAAGGTCAGAGTTTAGAATACGTGATTGGGTCGTCGACAATGAAATATAAACTGGTGTCAGCGAATAGTCTAATGTTGGACTGAATTGTATTGACTATGTCGTTGATATATATAAGAAATAAGAGGGGGCATAAGATTGAACCCTACGGCACACCAGCATTAATGTTTGTCCAATCTGAGTGTGTGTTATGTATTTATCCCGTCAACACAGTGCGTATGTGCCGTGAAACACGGTGCCGTGAAACATTTTTGATATCCAGTCAATACAATGTTTGCATTTTACAGCCATTTGTAGGTGTTGACGGGATAAATAGAATAGTAGATTAGTGCCGTGAATGGGAAAAAATATCTGGCGCGGCACGGAAACGGGATGTGCTCGGCAGAGCCTCGCCCATCCCGTTTCCTGAGCCTTGCCAGATGTTTTTTCCCATTCACGGCACTAACCTACTATTCTCTATCTATTTTCCTTATTTCTGAACCAAAGTATATGTTGTAACCATTCATTTGAACCGTCTCGGCGAGACGGTTCAAATGAGTGGTCACAACATATACTTCTGATGAGAAATAAAGAAATTATTCAGCCTTACCGGATAGTTTTTCCCATTCACGGCACTAACCTACTATTCTCTATATGAGGGGTACTACTAAGTGTGCTGTAGAGAGTTTCGCTAGTAATCCCCGGAAACGAAAACGATCCGAATGTCTTTACCTTCATCTAAGGCTTTACAAATGTCATTGTATATGTAAACAAGTTGGTTGGTTTTAGAATCGCCACGTCTAAAGCCGGATTGGTACTGGGTTAGTATGTTGTTATTGGCAGTTAAGTAATTATATAAGTATTTGTGGATACACCTTTCCATAAGTTTGCCTAGACAACTAAGTAATGATATTGGTCGGTAGTTAGTGGCGTTTGAAGGATTGGATTTCTTATAGATCGGGGTGACATTGACCATTTTCCATGCCAACGGAATCATGGAACTAGATATAGATGTATATTAAATAGGTTGGCTAAAGGTGCTGAGAGTTCGTTCACTCTTTCACAGGTGAGGGCTTATTGTGTCGGGGCCTGATGCCTTGGAAGGGTCAATTTGATTGATTGCATCTTCTACGTCCTGTTTTGTATCGTTGTAGTTTGTATGTCTTTGTGGTAGGTTTTTATTGTCTCGCCCGCGAAGCGGAAAGCGAGACATAGGTTTTGCTTTTCCGGAGCCGTCGTCGACGGCGGCGGCGGCGGCGGCGGCGGCGGCGGCGGCGGCGTCATCATTCAATGTTAAGTTTTCGTGTTACGGTCATTACTTCAACACCTTATCAGCTACAGTCATCAAACTTTACTATGATATGTAGATGAATATAGGACTATTAATTTGTTTTTCTCGAGCCCCATGGTTAAGGTCAAATTTTGTAATACGTTCAATGTTAAGTTTTCGTGTTACGATCATTATTTCCAACACCTTATCAGCTACAGTCATCAAACTTTATACATCCCTTTACTATGATATGTAGATGAATATACGACTATTACATTTTGTTTTCTCCGGCCCCAGGGTAAAAGTCAAGACATTTGCTTCCGCTGAATTCTTGTTTTTTATCATCTACGTTTGATTGTCTACAGACATGTTCATTCAATATGGTTGCTTTAGCTATATATGAAGACGCTGGCGTGTTATTGTCAATTAGTATGGGTATCTGGTTACTAAAATTTGTGTTGGATAACAATGATTTTGTCATTTTGAACCATGATTTGGCTGTACTATTGTCTTGGTTGATTCTAACTATCATGGATTGTTTGTACTCATGTTTCGCTTTTCGAATGTGTTTTGTTACTTCATTTCTTTTGTTTCTGAATTTTAGCCAGGAGTGTTCCTTATTGATATGTTTAGCTTGTGTATGCGGTCTTCCTCGTTGTCTTATTAGTTTTCTGACATTATATTTCATTCATGGTATATCGTTAGGTCTTACAGTTACTATTGTATTTGGTATGGACTGTTTCGCAGCATTAATGATAGTGGAACTGATATTGTTGACAGATGTTTCTAGATCATTAGGTGTTATTGCAGTTTCCCAGTTAGTGTTAGTTATATGTCGACGGTATTTGTCGAAGTCGCCTTCATCGTAGTTCCATATGTGGCGTTTGAATGAGGTCTGTTCAGGTTTAGGGAAGGTAAGAACTACTACTATAGGTGAGTAGTACCTAATTAGGTCTGGGACGAAAGGTTATGCTACAAGACTTGTGGCAACAGTTTGTCTATTCTTCACGATAAGCAGGTCTATTATAGTCTGTGAGTGTTCGGTAAAGTTAGTTGGCTCTGAAATTAGTTGACTGAAGTTATACGAGGCAATACGGTTGTCTATCTTTGATGCTGGTTGATTTAAATAGCATTCCGGGTTCCATTAATTAACCCTTTGAACCCGAAAGCCCGCTATTGCGGTATATGCAAACAGTGCAGATCCAGATGAGCCGGCTCGTAACGAGCCGTCTCATCAGGATCTGCACTTTTTGAAAGTCATTTTCATATTTTTGAGAACTAAAAATACCCCCTTTTCATAAATGGACTAGTCTGAAAATCATTTTGTGATTATTGGATTGACTGCACAATTAACATATCAAAACGTATTCCAGGCACGTATGGGTGAAAGGGCTGTGCTATCCTATTATATCCGCCGATCACAGGTCATTACACTAGTTAATTAAAATTATGCGGTCAGCTGTTTTATAGGGAAGCCCATTAGGGCCACTTCACTTTTTGTTATCTTTTCTTGAATATTCGAGATCTTTTCTTGAATTTTCAAGATACTTTCTTGAATTTTCGACATCTTTTCTTGAATTTTCAAGATGTTTTCTTGAATGTTCAAGTTCTTTTCTTGAATTTTCAAGATCTTTTCTTGAATTTTCAAGAAAAGATCTTGAACATTCAAGAAAAGAACTTGAACATTCAAGATTTCTATATGTTTTCTTGAATTTTCAAGTTCTTTTCTTGAATTTTCAAGATCTTTTCTTGAAAGGTCAAGAAAAGATCTTGAAAATTCAAGAAAAGAACTTGAAAATTCAAGAAAACATCTCGAATAAATGAAAATTAAAAAGAAGTGAAGTGGCCCTAATGGGCTTCCGTAGTTTTATGTGGATCACATTCTCTGCTACTTTCATTTTTAGTATGGTTGTTGTGGAACATAGATTTCCATATTATCCCGTCAACACAATGCGTATGTGCTGTGAAACACGTTGCCGTGAAACACTTTTGATATCCTGTCAATACGACCTAATCACTGTGTATTAATATGTGCGGTGGCTGTGTTTATTTGTTTGCATTTTAAAGCCATCTGTAGGTGTTTACGGGATAAATAGAATAGTAGGTTAGTGCCGTGAATGGGAAATATATCTGTCGCGGCACGGAAACGGGATGTGCTCGGCACTAACCTACTATTCTCTATGTACGTCACGTGACAAACATGTTCAGAATAGGAAAATAAACCCCAACATTTTCCTTGAAAATATTGACATACTTGTGAAGTATGTATATTAGTACGGAGCCCGGCAGGGGCCGTAGAATATTATAAGGTTTGATCATGTCCAGCCGTGTGCAAACGTTTGCTTGGCCCGAGGGAACTGTTTGAACCCCAAGGCCGCAGGCCGCGGGTTCAAACAGTTCCCGAGGGCCACAGCAAACGTTTGCACACGGCTGGACATGATCAAACGTTATTGTTACATTTCCAACAAAAAACTGATGTAATTTGAGCATTATATTCAGTATGTTCAGTATTTTCATAAATCGTCCCATTCACGTAGATAATTTTCGGTATTCATATTCCGGGGCCGCGTCAAGAACGTCATGAACGTCATGAAGTAGTGACTTCATGAAGACACTTCCGCGTAGTGACGTCATGAAGGCACTTGGTCTACGCGCAGCCCCGGAATGAGCATTGCCTACAGCCATATGCAAACAGCACGCGCTATTTGTTTGCACGTATGTATGTGCAAAACAATGGAAACCATGTAACAACATTGTTTATTAAACAACTGTTGAAACATGTTTTTTTGAAGAAATAGACAAATATTAAAACAACAACAGACGACATTATTTGTGCAACACCACATTTAAACAAGAATTCCGCCACGGAAGCGTTGTCGTGCCTGCCGAGGCAGTTGACTGTAACATGAGCATGGGCATGTGCTAACGCATCACAAAAACCGTCAGAGAAGTGCATGCTTGAAACAAGAAAAAGGTCAAGGTTGAAGAAACCTTTTGACCTAAACATGGCTAAGTATTTCCACAATCATGTGAAGGTAAAAAGGTCAAGGCAAAAATGTAAAGGTAATAAAGGTCAATGTCATGTTAATGGCGGCATGAGTGTGTTCCCAAATGTTCGCATATATCAAGTGTCCAAATAGTGAAGCAATCAGTCCAAGTAATAATAAAGTCATAGCATGACGACGAAGTTTGCAATTGTACAAACTGTTTGACGTTTCGGACGACAAATGGAAAAGCGGCGACTATAGTCTCGCCTTCTGCTAAAGCACAAGGTGCATGATCACGTGGTTACAACAACAACAACCATTACTGAAATTTCCAGACACGCCTCCGAGTACGTATTATTTTATATTGTCCATATTATGTAACGGATTTTGATGAAATCAAACGCGTCTTGTAAAGCTGCATTTGATGGTCTCTGTACTTTGGCACAAACTTCTGTCGTTTTTGCGAAGAATCGATTTCCGTGTCTACTGACACGTGTCTACTCCCGGACTACCAAATGCAGCTCACGAAGACGCGTTTGCTGCGCCATATTTCATCAAAATACGTTGCCTATTAAGGAAAATATCAAATAACACTTACTTTGGAGTGGGCGCGCTTTCAACACTTCAGCCATTGTTGTTGTTGTGACCACGAGTAGTAGTAAGGGAGTCAAAATGATACAACCTACCGTGATATCATTTATAACCCTCTATAATACCCCCACCACCCCCGAAAATCAAAAAATTGGTTAACGAGGAAAATTGGGTCTCCCGACAGCAAATTTATGAATTTTTTGAGAAAATAATTTTGAAAAGAGGGAGTCCCAATTATATTGGTAATTGACTTTTGAAAAAAGTCGAAATCATTCATGTTTATAGTTTATATTCCTCATTTTTCTTCTTCGATATAGCTAATTTATTTCGCAGATCAGCAACTAATTCTACCAGCTCTAGTCTACCACGTTCACCTTTAGCCACCTGACAGCGTAGTTGCTTATGTCTACAAAGATTTTGGGCACTAACGAATTTACAAGGGCATCTAGGGCATTGAAATTGTGGGGGGACACAAGGAAACTTTCTACGTCTCGCTAGATGCCTTCGTAGATAGTCTTTACACGTAAACGTCTTACAACAAGTCTCACACTCCATTATATATGTATATAACCTATGAAATTTATCTGTTCAATTGGACGTGAAAAAAACATTATGTAAATTTTTGACGTCCAATTGAACAGATAAATTTCATAGGTTATACAAAAGTATATATACAAAATGTATAATACAGAAAATATGATAACACCAGACACTAGAGCAGAAATAGAAAGTTTGAGAAGAGAAGCCGAATCTCTAGGGATTACTTATAGTACACGGTTGAGAGTTAGGGGGTTGACAAAGCTGATAAATGCCACAAA
Organism: Conchocele bisecta; assembly: GCA_029237695.1. Classification (NCBI taxonomy): domain Eukaryota; kingdom Metazoa; phylum Mollusca; class Bivalvia; order Lucinida; family Thyasiridae; genus Conchocele; species Conchocele bisecta. Next base: position 24,458,604 of record CM055280.1, on the reverse strand, counting down.
GAATGAGGCGTTTTATGAAGCGGTTTACCCGCGCCTATAAAAGAGGGGCATTTACAAACCTCTCACTAGCGGAGGAAGTTGGTAACAGAATTCAAAAAGAAAGTATTGCGGAGTTAAGGGCTAGTGTAATAAAACCTTCAAGCACCAATAATTTGTCCCAAATTAGACACACAGGTGGCCCAATACAAAATAATAAGAACAAATCTCTCGTTCGCGCGATAGTGGAAAAAGGTGAAGAAATATTGGGGGATCACGATGAAACATTGGAAAAGGTTAGAAAAATGGAAGACGGGTAGTTACATTATCCTTTCGTAAAAACATTAACATTAACGAGTTCGAACGCATGTCCGAGAAACTCGCTCCGTATCTAACAACCAATTTTTATTTGAGATATTCATATTCTTACAAGCTAGAACATATGGAGGAAATTAAAAATGGAAAACCTGTAACTATAATAATGCACAAAATCTCGGTGGTAGCGAACCACTATCATCAATGAAAAACCGTTAAAAAATGGCTGTCAGATAAGGAGCAAACACGAATAATGTCCGATAAAATAGACAGACCGAATACAAAGTGGAAGTTTGTAAGATGGGTAGAGGTTTTCGTAAAGCTAATACAGGGTAGTAGGGGAAAAGATTTGGGACTACAATCCAAAGAAGCAGCAGGAGGAGAACTTCCAGAATGGCTGAAGAATAAAAAAGGTATGTATTCTTTAGATAAGTATAATGACAACCTTTGTCTGTTCAGGTGTCTAGCTATGCATATGACAGATAAAAGACCCGACAGATGTACAGAAAAGGCGAAAGAACTTAGTAAGCAATATTTTGGTAGTAATGTGGTTTCACCAATTCCTTTTTCAGATCTGAAAAAGGTTGAAGAGTTTTTTAAAATCGGTATAGAAGTATATCAACCCACCGCATGTAACGTATGGTGGTTCAGAAAGGTACCAGCGCACTATAAGGCAATAGGTAATAAACCAATGACAATAGGACTGTTTAATAATCACGCATTTCTAATAAAAAACCAAAACCTTAAAAAAACCTATCTAAAAATTTACGCCTGCGATAATTTGCAAGCAGAAATTCACGAAAGCGAGTAATATGAAGAGACACGGACCAAAATGTATGAAAGGTGAGACAAAAGTAGTATGTGATGGTAATTATTTAGAGCGCCCGCGTTCGTCGTTCGAGAAAGCGTTCTACCAAAAAGTTCTAACAGTTATGGGGCGATCGATTGGATGTACTCTGTGGAAAAGCGCGAGGGAATTCACATTCACCACGAACAGTGTGGACACGGGGGTGAAAGATGGATTTTAGGAGCTCCAGTAGATGGATACTGTCCAGAAACCAATACCGTATATCAATATCACGGCTGTTACTGGCACGGGTGAGATTCATGCAAAGCATAGAAAAGAAGAACGCGCATCCACTATGAGAAGAGATACACTTATTAGAAGAAGCAAAGAATTCAACCTAGTAGTTATGTGGGAATGCGAATTTCAAAGAACTGGTAAAGACATAAAGATCGGTTGCGACACTACTCTTTATCCATATCAGATAGTATACGATTTTGAGGCATATCTCAACCCAGAATTTGAAACTCTCGGTAATAATCTAGAGTACGAAGCCGAGCACGTTCCGGTAAGCGTTAGTATAGGAGATAATTTCTCAGGAACAGTAACTCATATTTGTGATAAAGATCCCGCAAAACTTATAGAAAAATTCGTAGAAGATTTGAAAGTCAGGGGAAAAGCTATAAGAGAAGAAGTGTGGTCAAGATATGGGTTTAATACAGAACATTTACGTAAAAACCAAATCGCCAAGATCGAACAGTGGATAGAGCAAGTACCGGTTATAGGTTTTAACAGCAGTAAGTACGATATAAACTTAATAAAGAAATACCTAGTAGGCGAACTGGCATCAACAACAAAGAAAGTAATGGTCGGAAAACGTGCAAACGCAACAATATTTCTATTTACTCCAGAGTTTAGATTTCTTGATGTAATACTTTATCTAGGACCGGTGTAAGTTACTTAAGATAGTTGGATAAAAGCCTACGAATGCAAAGGACAGAAATCTTTCTTTCCTTATGAGTGGTTCGATTCTCCAGACAAACTGGATTACCCAGGACTACCGGATATAGAGAATTGGTATTCCAAACTATCTGGGAAAATGTTAATAGATGAAACCGAATTAAGTAAATGTCGTAGAATTTTCGAAGAAAATAATATGAAAACTTTCAGAGATTGGTTGAAATATTATAACGATTTAGATGTAGCACCGTTCCTAGAAGCGGTGGAAAAAAATGTGTGAATTTTATAAACACAGAGGTGTGGTATTTTCAAAGATGCGGTAACACTACCTGGAGTAGCTATACAATATTTATTGAGAGGAACCATAAAAGAACAAAAATCTTCAAAGACGATTATACCGGAGGATGCTCTATATGCACGAAAAGAAGAAACATACGAAATGATGAAGGACGCTCTAGTTGGCGGTCCATCAATAGTATTTACACGATATGCAGAAGCTGGTGTTTCAAATATTAGAGTGGGTTTCCAAACCGTGCAAGGCTGTTTTGGGGTACGACGCAAACGTGTTATATTTAGCTACGTTAAATAAAGAGATGTCGTGTGGGAGAGAAACTATACACCATATAGATACCCCACATAACCCTAAATTTATTAAAAAGTTTTGTAAAAGAGTTTTATCTGGAGACTGGTTTGGGTTTGCGGAGGTGGATATTAAGAAGTTCCACACAACTTAAAAGATAAGTTTTCGAAATGTCCCCAATTATTTATAAACAGAGAAGTAGAGGTTGATGAAGTTCCCACACACATGTTAAAATATTTAAAAGATACTGGCCGAACAAGAGGAGATGGAAAAAAATTGGTGGGATCTATGACAGCCACTAAAGTATTGCTGTACGTGCCACTGTTGAAATGGTATTTAAAACACGGCCTAGAAATAACTGGAGTTCATCGAGTTATAGATTATATTAGCGGAAAACCATTCGAATGGTTCGCAAAAGAAGTTACAGCCGCAAGACGAACGGGTGATGTAGAACCAAATAAGAAACCAGTAGCCGACATAATGAAATTATTAGGAAACTCGTGTTGTGGAAAAATGATAGAGGCAACTGAGAGACATTTAAATACGACATATACACAAAACGAAACCTGTGTTGACAAAGCATTAAGATCTGCATTCTTTGACGATTTGGAAGAGATAGGAGATGCGTACGAAATATCTTCAAGAAAACCCAGGTGTGCGGTAAAGAGACCATTCCATTGTGGAATAGCGGTTTATCAACTAGCTAAATTGAGAATGTTGGAATTTTACTACGAATTTCTTGACAAATACGTAAAAAGAGAAGACTTTGAATTAATACAGATGGATACGGATAGTATGTATATAGGAGTTAGTGGAAAAACGATAGAGGAATTGATTAGACCTAACTTACTAGACGGGTTTGAAAAAGAAAAAAAGAAATGGTTGGCTTGGGATAAATGGAGCGAAAGAGAGCCCGGACATTTCAAAATGGAATTTAGCGGAGATAGGGCGATGGCGTTATCTAGTAAGTGTTATTTTGTAGAAAAATTTAATTCTATTAATAAAAACTCTGCGAAAGGAATGTCCAAGAGAACTAACAATTTAAATTGGGATAGATATAAACGAGTACTAAGTGAAACTACAGAAGATGGAAAACACATTATAGATGTAGCACAAAATAGGGGATTTAAAATGAAAGACGGTGTTACGAAAACGTACTGTCAACAAAAATTAGGACTCTCGGCATACTACGATAAAAGACGTGTGTTACCAAACGGAATACATACAGAACCTCTCTAATGATTTATTTAATAATTTTGAAAAAAATTAAGAAAATTAGCAATCTAAAGACTCTGACGATCCGGGGGTAGCTGGCTGTCAGAAGGCACCGCAAGAAGTTTTTCGCGAACAAACCCTCGAGATGGCCCATCATCCAAATAGTAGAGCACGGGCTCATCGGGCTTGGTAATAGATCGATCTAGATGATATACATTGAGAGACCACACGGGATCAGTCGCGCGGCGGCTGCCACCTTCGAGCTCTCCCGGTTGATAGAGGTACCGGACATCAATATCTGATGGAAGCCGTTGCTCCTCTAAACCAACGGGTCGCCCGCGCGAGACGGCAGAGGGCTCGCTCGTCACCCTTTTAAACTTGATAGCATCTACGGGCTTCTTACCTATCAATCTGGTCACCTCTCCGTTCAGTGCGGAGACCACGGCGGGCAGTCTGGCCACCCACTCGGTCGATCGCGAATGAGGGTCTACAAGTTCTTTAGCGTATTGGTGTCCGAACAGTCTCTCAGCCAGGGTTCGATTGAACCGCTCCACGATCCCCTGGTCCCGGTGGATGTTGACGCGGCCGCGTCTGATAGAAACGTCGTGCTTAGACAATAGATGAGAGACCGCGCCCATGAACTCGCGGCCGGGATCGACCTGGAGAAGATTCGGCCATTTGAGAGGACTCCTCTTATATATTCGGGAGAGAGCCTCGGCCACCTCCTTAGACTCTTTAGTGGCCAACGGCTCAGCCCCCTTATAACGACTCGCTACGTCAACGATTGTCAGCGCGTACTTGTACGTCTTACGACCGACGCGATCGTGAGGGAGAAACAGGAGATCCGCTTGGTGAACTTGGTTCGGTACCGGCACGTCGAATTTCGGGCGCGGAATATTGTGAGGCGCGGGTAAATAGATCTGCCAGATGGCCTGCTTCTTGAGCCATTCCTTGACAGCGTTTTCTGAAACCTTGGTCGCCGCCGCGAGGTTCTTGATGGCAGCGAGTCCCTTCCAGTAGCCGCGGGGGCTATAGTACGTGTTTGCTAGTTTGCGCGTTAGGCGAACCGATAGTTTGGTATTAAGTTTGCGCGTGTTCATAGTATGCGATGTATTCTAATATATCGGACAATCTCCAACATGCCCTCGCCAGATCGTCCGGTAACTGCGTCGATAATAATAAACCTTTGTTGGAAGTACAATCGCGATTGGGGGTTAAGTTCTGAAGGAAATTGGGAAAATCTAATCCCCCAGGATTGGTGGAGGAATCTAACATCTGCTTTGCGAAAAGGGTGGCCGCTTTTTCGTCCTCGCGCCACGTCTCGAGAGAATCTCGGGCCAGACGAATCATACCCTTTGCACCAGCTATGCGATGTTTAAGGGCAGTGTAGCCTACATCAATCATAGCAAAATAAAGTTCGTCAACTGACATCGTTCTATATATATATATAGTTATTTAAAATAATTAATTTAAAATCTCGATTGGATATAGTAGCCGACGAGCCCCACCACACCCATTCCCACGACGATGAACGCGATCTCGCGGTCTTTTTTGTGGCTCTGACGGTACATAGAAATCTGAAAGTTGGGGCTGGCGATCCAGCGGCGCGAGACTTTTCTGCGGATATGCCAGCGCGTACTCGCGGTTGGCTTCTTCAACGTTCTGAAAAGTTTGTGCGGCGTGATTTTCGCGGCGAAGCTCTTCATTGACCCAGTCAAGATGGGCGGTTCGTTTTTTCGACCACGCTTCCTTTGCGCTATTGAGTTGTTCTACAGCTAAATCGTGACGCTTACGCTCCTCATCCACGTTCGAGCTTCTCATTTTAGAGAATATAAAGTTGCTACCACTGAACGCCAATGCGTTTACGAGCGCACCACCTACTATTACTGCGATTGAAGCCATTTATTTCCATATATTAACTGGTAGAATTCCAGCTTTAACTAGATAATCTCGGGTCCAAACTGCGGCCGCTACATCTAAGGTCGCGAGCCCTACGTCTCTCGCAGTAAAGTCCAATTTGGGAGCGGATCCTCCTATGGCCATCTTTGATAGTCGAGCATACCCGATACTGAAACCCGATATCATCACGGCGTGATAAAGCGCATTCACTAACATTTTACCATCTTGTTCAGCCATTATAATTATTGCATATAAAAGGGGTCGCGATCAATGTTTAAATGGGGCGCATCCAATCGCGATTGGTGTTTCGTAACTTTCTTCTGAACACTGGCTGGTTGTTTTTTCGATAATATGGGGTATTTCCAAACGCACAGGGCACCAACAACTGCCAGACCACCACCAACAACCCAACTCCAATTCACGAATTTGGGTTCAATCGGATTCACCCAACCTCGATTGGGTGTTGAGTGTGCTTCCAATTCGTGAATTGGGGGTGTTGTTGTACTCAACTCTGTCTTCAGATGTTTTGCTGTCTCCATCCCCGATTGCAACGACTGTTTAGCCTCTCGAAGCTCGGCGAGTATTTTATCTTGTTTAACTTTTCGGGTGGCAGCCGCCACCCGCCCAGCTGCCTGTCTTTTGGGATTTTTTTTTTTTATATGCGGTATGTCATCCAGTGGCGGAGTAAACACTCGGGTTCGATTGGGTTGGAGCAATCGGGTTCAACTCCGTCACTCTCGCGGGTGTGTCTTGTGTCATCATTTTCAGGGCTTATAGTTCGTGGGCATATATGTCCAAATTGACAGTGTTTACCCGTGGTCAACGCGGTTGTCAGCGGAGCTAAGTACATTCCAAACTTGTGATAATTGAGCAGCAGGCTGTTCTAAGAGTGTGACCTATAAAAGGGTCAGTCTCTAGATCATCAATCAATCCCGCGGTGTTTGGTATAGGGAGAAATATACTAACGGCGGTTGCGTACAAATGAATAGCCGCCGATCCGAGAGTTTTTGTCATCTCCGCTCCCAATTTGGATTCGTATCGCGCATACATTTTATCGATCTCGCATCTGACATCTTATCCACCTGAAAAACTGAGAGACGCCTACCGAGATAATGCTCCGATTGTCCCCCAGCAACCAGCGCAGCTAGCCACTCTCGTCGCGCCGCATTTTCATTTTCATTCGGAGTCGTTGCACTCAACCCAATACCAACCGCCGTTGGAGTTGATTCCGATTGCTCTGTCGGATCATTATCTATGTTGGCAGTCGGAGTTGAGGTTTCTGATCGAGAAGTTCGTCGCAGTTCATTTTTCTTAAAATTAATTTAACTATTCTAACAAGTCTCATCACTTTAACATATTGCCAAGCGCACCACCCGATACGTATGATCACCATTATGCTCGCAACAAAGCTCGCAGCGGAGCACCAAATTGTTAACATTGTTAACCATTGTTCAGCATTTGTTCAACATTTGTTAAGCATTTGTTCAGCATTTTTCAGTAATTGCTAAGCATTGTTCAGCATTGTTCAGCATTTGTTCAGTAATTGTTAATTAATTATAAAATTAATTGATAACTTCGTAAGTAGTTGGTTGATCAGTCTTTAGCAAAAGCTTGGCGTGCTTACTTTCCGAAAACATCCGTCTAACCTCCAGGCGCTCCTCGCGCGTTGGGATAACGTCATTCTCTCGAAGACAGTCATCGAATGAGTCTCGGTCCTTGCAGTGAAAGAGGGCGACCCATTTCGTTTGCTCGCACAGATCCTTGAGGACGGCGTTGTACTTTTGAGTGGATATCCATAGGCTTTGCCTAGCATGGCGGCAAGAAAATGCGAGCTCAGAGAGCATGTCCTTCTTTTTGGTCATCGCCGCCTTGGCCGAGCAATCATCAATCACGTATAGGGTGGGCTCACCCTGAAATATTTGGTAGAAGCCGCGCAACCAATCGTGAAGCCTGTCGCCGGGGTCAATAACGTATACCTCAGGGTCGGTCCATATCCACTGGCGCCGCTGATAAGTATCGTTGTGCCGTACAGTGGGACACAGGATCACAATGTGACGAAAGGCATCGCGGTAGGAGCCCTCGAGCAAGTCTAGGATGAAAACAGTTTTTCCACATCCTGTCTGCCCACATATTATGGCAGAGTGGGCATCTCCAATTGTGAATTGGTATTGATTGTTAATTTTCTTAATTAATTCTTTAGAATTATCAAATTTATTAATTAATAAATCGTTAGATGATTTTTTTATTAAATCAGTAGAGTGCTGAGACGTATCGACCATCTTCGATGTTGAGTTGTGCGTCTGTAATTGTATATAAGTACACGTTCAATGGCCCGGCTCCGTCCGCCTCTTTGGTTATCTGGATCGTGACACCCTCGCTAGCGTTCTCAACTTGGCGTCCGCTGCCGTGTATTTGGTCGTCGTCGCTGGCTCGCATGTCTAGCCATAACGCGTATTTGGTATTCAGAAACTCCGCGAGGGAGACGGCCGAGAGATGCAGGTCTTTGGCAACTGCCGCAACCTCCGGAGAACGCTTAGAGCCGGCAGCGAATGGCGAAGAACTCGGTCGTAAAGTATGGCAACGCGCCCGGCGTACTGGGTTCTGATCAATCGCGCGAGTTCAGGCATCGTGACCATGTCGTACTCCAGTGAAACATTATCGATCGTATACGTCGATAACATGTCGCTGGTTATGAGAACTCGGCCGTAGTCGTTGAACGTTAGTTCGTATTCGAGGCGGTCAGCCAAAGCGCTCTGATAGTAGGGCATGTGACTCTCCAGCAACTCAAAGTCGAACGGGATGTAGAAGCGGTTGCCGTAAGCGCCCGCGACCGCATTGTCACTAGCGTTGTTATCTACCTTGGTACCAGCCTCGATTCTAAGTTTGGTTACGTTCTTATTTTTGCTGGTGTCCATACCCTGATATACAGCGTTTTCGCGCTCTTGCGCCGTCTTCCATAGGTCCTGATAGCAATGGTAGACGTCGCTGTCATCGATCGACATCACCTCATTACCAGAAATCTTTATCATGGTCTTCTTGACGATGGCGCGACCAAGGTTCTGAACGATGGTTCGATCCTCGTCCGTCGACGTCAGCGAAATAGTGAAAGCGAGGCGAACAGTACCCGGCACAATGACGTCGTTAGCTCCGAGGTTGAGGAAGCAGACTAACAGCTGCTGGTTCTGGTCGATCGTCGATGGGTTGTTCGTAATAACGACACTCTGTCTCACGCCTTTTGCCCCGAGGGACTCACGCAGTCTGCGGTATGGATTGATTTTGCGACCGTATTGACTCGAAGACATAATTTAGTGAATCTATATTAAACCCGTATGGTTTTGTCTTTAATACATAATTAATTTTAAGAAATTATAAATATGGCTGATTACGATAATGACATGTATGAAATCGGCAGAGACGATTACCTCAATGCGGATGATGATGACATAGATGATTATAATGACGCCCTTGATACAGCCTCCAGTTCCAATCCAATCGGGGGAATTAGGTGGCGCTACCAGCAGCGTTGGTCAAAGTCGGGAATTACTCGAGGGAGCTGTAAACGACTACTACAACAGTTTAGCAGAAATCGGTCTGGTCCCGTCTGTCGGTCGCGACTACTCCAAGTTCGAATTGGATATGCGTGGTAGATTGCGACTAAAATCATTAAATATCCCGATCGTCAACACGATGACCGGTAAACCCCTATCGCTAAACACCATTGCCGGAAACCGGGGCGGTGGCCAACTCATAAGGAGCGAACTAGGATTTCCAGATTGGACGCGTGGTAAAACAATTATGCCGACCCGCGCTGTAGAGGCCCTACAGTCTACAGACGAAACGATGGCGAAAACGGCCGCCGATATAGAAACTGTTGAGCTCAGCGAACTCCCTCGAGTAGCCACCGACGCTATTAACACGATGGAGACCACGTTCAGCGAAATCGACCTGTCTAACGATGACCCACTGTTACCTCTTCTCGAACTCCGGGGCCTCGATAAGGCTATGCAAACGGTACGGGGTGAACTGGTCCGTAACCTCTCCAAACTCTCGTCGCTGGATGAACATATCGCGCTAGAAGAAAGAAAACTGGAGGAAGCGGGTGGCGATAGAGAATCTATCGAGCGGATCACCGAACGCCTACAGTCGTTGCGTGATGAAAGAGCAGCTCGTTTGGAGGCCGCCTCGACTAACCGTGAGGCTCTCCGCAACCAAATAAGTCGGATCCGCGAAACAATCTCGAGGGTCCTGAACGAGGAGACGACACTCGGTGAGCGTCTTCGCACTCTGTTCAGAGAACAGGGTGTCACAATAGCAAGCATCCTCGTTGCTATCAGCATGACTATATCGACCATAGTTCTAGCTTTCACTGGTGGTGCGGCGCCACCACCACCGCCCGCGCCATCCGGTGGAGCTAAGGAGTGGGTAAAAAAACAACTAAAAGCCCTCGCCAGTCTCCTGGCTAAATTAGCCGAAAAGGCGGCTGCCGCACTACCTGGACTGATCGGAAGTATCGTTTCTTACTTGCTATCTATATTATCAAAAACGGCCGGATGGCTAGCCAAAAATACTTGGGCTTTAATCGTGGCAATCGCCGGTCTCCTACTATTCTTCGCCAGAGAGTTCCTAAAACCAAAGCGTAAATAATCCGATCGCCACGAGGGCGACGACGAGCCCTAATTTCTCCTCCTCGTGTGTTGTGCTTCCAATCTCGATTGGTGTTTCAACATTGTTGATGGAACTCGATGGTGCATCCAATTTACGAATTGGGGGTACTGGGTTCGATTGTGTTGAGGGAGGTGTATCCATTTTGTGTTTTGGTGGTACTGGGTTCGATTGTGTTGAGGGATGTGTATCCATTTTGTGTTTTGGGGGTTTTTGGGGTTTTGATGAAATCTTTTTCGAATTTATTTGAATTTACAACTCCGCGCCCGATCATGTTGGGGGTGCGCTTGATGATATCCGTGTTCACGTTACCGTTGTGACCGATTTTTTGATTGGCGGTGGCGATTACGATTTGATTATTGTAACCATCAACCGGGTCATCTCGTAGTATCATATTGCTCGGCGCCATATAAAGACCTATTCCAAATATATAGTTCACTTGGGTGCTGGCAGTCTGCAAAACGTCTTGATAATTCTGGATCGCCTTCTCCAGGTCCACCTTAGCTGAGATGGCATCCTCAACAAGTGCCAGGAACTGTTTTTGCGCGTCAAACGCCGTTCCGACTCCTATTATAGAACTGCGAGTTTGCTTCTGTGCGCCGAGGATGGCCCAAACGTATACGCGAATGGAGTCGTTGAGGCGGGTAACACCGGCCTGAGTAAATCCAGTGCTTTTATCTAATATAAATGTACTCCATGCTATTCCAACTTTAGATGGTTGGTGTAGTGAAGCCGGATATGTTTGGTAGTAGGTTTTATCTGAGAATATATTAAGAAAAAAACTTGGTCGTTTTATGTATTAGGAAACTTGACGTGTACCTCATAGTACTGCTATCGAATGTGCCATCAACAACTTTTACATCATTTCCAGCTTCTTCAAAAAAGGGGTCCCCCATTGAATCGTTCTTGGTGTAAACTTTTTGTTTCCAATCACGGTTTGGGTCCACACCAAATTCGTTGGCTATTTTCTCAAACGCTCTCCTATCATATGTGTTAGATGTAGGATTCCATGCAGCATCTTGTGGTAGTGGAACACGTAATTCTTTCAAAATCCTTCTAATAGTATAAATCAAACATGAAAGTTGTATAAGCTACTGCTCATCATGCTGTTACTTGGTTTTATGTGGTCTCCGAAAGATACACCACACCCAGTTGTGGCACACCACACAGCAAAATTTAGTTGGTTCTGCCAGAACTGCATCGGAGTTGCCCGCCATCTGTTTACTCCATCCACCGTACTAATCTTGGTCACCCTATATTTCTCCAACATGTTAGTGAAATTTGTGTCGAAACCTAGGCCCAAACTGACTCTTATTTTAGGGTGCACAAGCTCACCAATGGTGTTCTTTTGAGCGTATACACCACCAACTTTATACTTTGCATTAGAATTAAAGCTAAATGCTTTTGTATCCATTGAAAGATATTATTATGTTTGCTACTATCACTAATGTTCAAAAAGGGAGTTGTGAACTTCAAAAATCAATCGACAACTGCTGCGGACAACGCCGGGTAGGCCTCAGATCAATCACGTTCACGGTTGGGTGGTAGAATGTGGGGAAGAGCGAAGGGTTTTACTATGTGAAGGATGGACAACAATTAGGTGTAAAGCTGCCTCACGGACTGTGGGGAATAAGACAGCTCAAAGATTTTGTCAACTCAGAGCTTGACGGTATAATCAACCTCACAGTATCGAATGCTACCGGGCTCGCAACAATGACCATCAGCACTGATAATAAGGTAGTGGTCTCCCCGGGGTTGGGTATTCAACTCGGTTTTAGAGAGACATACTCCTCAAACAAAGGAGTGTTTACCCCGGGTGAGTACGTCGGTGATAACCCGGTGGACTTCGCCTTCACAAAAACTCTCAGGGTGCACCTGGATCGGGTGAACACATCGTACAACACGGTAGACGGCACTCCCAGCACATTACTGAAAACCGTGCAAGCCAGCGACTGTTTCTATGGCGAGACTGTGACCTTAGACTTCCCACACCCCGAGATGAAAGTTTTGGAATCGGGAAATATCCACGAATTTACGGTCTCTATTCTCGATGATCAAGCGAGAAAGTTGAAAAACGATTACCCGATTTCGGTAGTTCTCGAAATTTCCAATTGAGTATAGGTGCCCAATATTATAATTAATTTTATTATGAGTATATACGGACCAGGTAGTTCTTCCGATTGGGTGACAAATTCAAAGAATTTGGAACCGGCAGAAGGTGGATTCATCCCGACAGAGGGAGACTTTTTAACTACTGGAAAAACCAAGGCCCTGATCAATAAAACCATATCGAAGGTCACAAACGGGATTCACAGGAGTATATCAGATGTTAGAGTAGAAGTGATGACGGCGACTGCACAAATTGAGAAAGATCAGGCGGATTATAAGGTGTTGCGATCAGAGGACTCTCTCATCAGAGAAACGGAACTAAACGAACTAGGTAAAAAAATAACCAAATTTCGAAAAGAGAGCAGGTCAGATATTGATAAAGTCCGAGCAGACCGCCAGGCGGCCCTTACGTTGCGCTTAGAGGACTCTCTCATTAGAGATGCGGCATTTACCGAACTAGATAAAAAAAATAACCAAATTTCGAAAAGAGGCCACGTCGGATATTGAGAAAGCCCGAGAAGACCACCAGGCGGACCTTACGGAGGTTTATGAGGTGTTGCGCTCAGAGGACTCTCTCGTCAGAGAAGCGGCGGTTGCCGAACTAGATATAATAAAAACCAAATTTCGAAAAGAGACCCGGTCGGGTATTGATAAAGTCCGAGAAGACCACTAGTCGAACCTTGCGGAGGCCCTTGCGGAGGCTTATAATGCGTTGCGCTTAGAGGACTCTCTCAACAGAGAAGCTACACTTACTGAACTAGACGGGAAAATAGCCGAATTTCTGAAAGAGACCCGGTCGGGGATTGAGGGGGTCCGAGAAGACCACAAGGAGGCCATTGCGGAGGCTTATGGGGCGTTGCGCTCAGAGGACTCTCTCAACAGAGAAGCGGCACTTACCGAACTAGACGGAAAGATAACCAAATTTCGAAAAGAGGCCCGGTTGGGGGTTGAGGGGGTACGAACGGGTATTGAGAAAGCCCGAGAAGACCACCAGGCGGACCTTACGGAGGTTTATAGGGTGTTGCGCTCAGAGGACTCTCTCATCAGAGAAGCGGCGGTTGGTGAACTAGATGGAAAAATAACCGAATTTCAAAAAGAGGCCCGGTCGGGTGTTGAGAAAGCCCTAAAAGGCCACCAGGCGACCATTACGGAGGCTTATGATGCGTTGCGCTTAGAGGACTCTCTCAGTAGAGAAGCGGCACTTACCGAACTAGACGGAAAGATAACCGAAGTTTCCGATAAACTGAAACATGATCGTATAGCCGCGACCAAAGCTCTTGAGGAGGCCTCTTATAATATTCGTACTGAGGCATATAACGCAAACAGTGCGCTTGCCGGAATAGTGCGAACAATGAAAACGCTAAAACGTGCCATAACAGTTTGGGCTGAGAAGTGGGGCCCATTGGTTGAGGGGCACTATGAATATTCGTTTGGTGCCAAAGCGAGTAATAAATGTGCGGGATACACTATGACAGCCGCGGGTGAAGTTATCCAAATGGTGGTCTGCTCGGTTAATGGTAGTGGTAAACCTGTGGGCGCGGTCGCGATAAATCTTGTAGTAGATGGGGAAGAACGGGGGGTTGGAGTCACTAAAATCTCTGGAGATAGTTCGACGGTGGTTTCGTTCTCCGGTTATGATCGAATTAGACTTTTCAAAGGTAGTGTTATTAACTTTGTTACGAAATTCGGTGACCAAGAGTGTTCTTCCACTATTGTCTCGTTGTTAATTGAACTTATTTTGTAAATACTAATATATTGAAATAAATTTGTAAAATTTAAATATGAACGAATCAACGCTTCCAATTGTCAATACCACTCCATCAACACAGTGTGCAATTAACGAAAGAAGTTCAGATTTTAGGTTGAATAATATCGTCGCTATGCAGGATATTTTAGTTAGAGAATATACAAATAGAAAAAGAAACGCTAAAAAATATAGGCACGCGGTGAACATGGCTGAAGTATTTAGCACGGCTCTGGCGAGTGTTTCTGTGTTGTGTGGGGCGGGGACAGCTGCAACTATATCCACCATTATAACGGTTCCCGTAGCGGGGATTTTATGTGCGGTGTCGGCCGTTTCTGGGTTGTTGTGTATGGTAATTAGGGCGTTGGGTGGAAAACTCGAGAAAAAATGTAGAAAACATGATAGAATATCTGTTCTCGCCAGGTCGAAGAAAAATACCATCGACGTTATGGTGTCCAAAGCGTTGGCCGATAAGAAAATATCAAATTTAGAGTTTGAATCCGTGGTGGAAGAAATGGGGAGATATGAACAATTAAAAAATGATATAAGAATCAAGGCGCGCGCCACCATGCCCAAAATTGAGTGTACTGATTTGGATAAATTTAAGGAAAAACTTGGAGATAAAGTCGGAAGAAATTAATATTTTTATTAAATAATTATATTGGTGCAGTAAACAATTTATTAATTAATTTTAGGAAAATTATAAACAAAAAAAAAAGTTGGGTCACACCGAGGCCAGCAAAACCCTTCTGGGTCCACCCCGCTAAGCCACTCTCTTTCATTCATTCATTCATTCATTCTTTTCTGTTTGGCTTAGCGAGGTGTAGCTACCCGTACTGCACACCCCCATCTCTCGGCTGATCTAGTAATTAGTGTCGAAAGTCTAGGCAACCTTGGAAGTGTCAGCACGGGTGCACTGAACGCTCATTTTTCGTCAAGGGGCGTCCCCCAAGACAAAGTATTGTTGTTAATTTTACATATATTAAGCTAAAACCGTGTTGTGCAATACCAATATTTACTCTTTTTTTTTTATTTGCTTTTCATATAAGTTCGTTTTTTATTTAATAATATAGGTTATAACGTTCTAAATTATTAAAAGTAAAATTAAAAAAATTAAAAACATGCCAACCAATCACAATGTAAGAAATACTTCCGGAATATCGATAGCGGGTTGTGTAATACACACCCACGTGTGTGTAGTATATATTACAGTGTGTTTATGTTTCATCCCGGAAGACGTAATCTCTCTATAAAATGGACACTTAATATACGTGTAAGGTAGGACACATAATTTGCATGTTTATAACACGTGTAAGTGAAACATTGTCGTCTGCTTGGTGTTGTGATTACAACATAAATTTATAAGTGATATCGTAGAAATGTACATTCGTAAACGAATCGTTGGGTTTTAAATTTTTTGTATGATACACCTTAGTTTCATATCCGATACGCATTATCCGTCTTAATGTTTGTATTTGCCTCTTGTATAGTTGACATAATTGCCGGTATAATATTGTAAATGTAACGTTTTTATCGGAGCGTAATAAATTACGCTGGTATTTCATATATTCGATATCGCCTAGTGTTCTCATTTTATAGAATTTATATACAGGATTATAACCCCCGTAAGCTTCGTAAACTTCTTCAACACAGTCATTAAAAAATTTCAATTCAAATTGTATTGTATTATCCATTTTCTCTAATAATATTGGTACTTGTTTTTTCTGTTCAATTGGACGTGAAAAAAACATGATGTATTTATGACACCAATATATACTTTCAAAAGTCAATTACCAATATAATTGGGACTCCCTCTTTTCAAAATTATTTTCTCAAAAAATTCATAAATTTGCTGTCGGGAGACCCAATTTTCCTCGTTAACCAATTTTTTGATTTTCGGGGGTGGTATTATAGAGGGTTATAAATGATATCACGGTAGGTGGTATCATTTTGACTCCCTTACTACTACACCACGTGATCATGCACCTTAAAGCAGGCGCGACAAACGTGTTGTATTATATTGTAAAATAAAAGTAAAGTTCGTTTAGTGTCACCCCAATTGAAAGGGCCAGTAATATTTGACTTATGAGACACTCTATCGAACAATCACTTGCTATCCTTAAAGGTTTCATGCCTTTGTACCTCGATTCCGAGTTTCCACGTGGATGTGTCAGGTTGAGCCCCGCACGCGCTTATTACCAAAGCGTCTGAACTACTAAGAGTAGAATTGGCGCATGCGTGTGCGCCTGGAGCCGATATTGGGGTGGAGTTTAATGCCGCGTCCATCACCTTGTGTCTCTCGCATTGACGTATATCTATGGAAATAGACAATGGGGGTTTTCGTCACCTAACCGTATAGTATGTTCGTGTTTCATGTATCGGACTACATAGAGGGGGCGTGGGTGGCAGGTGGGAGCAAGTGATGGGTAATTTTACGATCGGGTTTCATCCTTACTGGAATCCCACAGGATATTTGGTTTGGCTTTCACGTACGTCGTTGACATTATTGTATGTGACATTTGAATCTGGTTATACCCCTTATGTGAGCATTACGATTATTCGCAATCATATTACTTTTAGGGGAAGGGGCCAAGTAACTTTGGTGTGGTATGGACCTGGCGCCAGGTCAGATTATTCTAATTTGAGGAATGAATATGTTTTTTTCTAATGACCTTATCTGTTGATAGGCCGTTAATAACCAATAAACAAACAAACAAACATAGAGGGGGCGGGTGACAAACCTGCGGGACAATCGCCATTGTGACAGTCCATAACCTCGGTGCCAATCCGTTACAGGGCAGCCCGCCATTCCGCGGGGCAGGGCTGTTACAGAGCCGGGCCCGTCTCCTGTGCCCCTGTCCGCATATCACCTCACAACCTGTGTAGTTGCTCCACGCTGACCAACCGCCGTCTAGAATTGAGACAAGGTAAGAAAACACTAAATGTTGTAAAAGCGCCAAGGTAGTCGGTTATAACAGTAGTCCGGATGTTTTGAGGCCACATGGGCAGTTTGCTTGTAAATCCTGATCGATTACTGCCCAATGGGAGATCATAGCTAGTTATTTCCCTTTGCAAATATATTTATAGAGATCAGATCCTTTGGCTTATTTTAGCGTTTATTTCCTACTGAATAACTATGGCTAACATGGTAGACCCAGATGAGACTGCACATATGTGCAGCCTGATCTGGGTTACACTGATTGCAATACAATTAATAAGTGTGAAAATATGAATCTGGCAAATAATGCAGTTCCGGATTAGATTACGCAGATAATATGTTGGACAATATTAGTCGAAAATACTATAATATATATTTACACAACAAATTATACGATTTTCAGTTTTACTACAAGCAATTACGCTATGAAATATACAAGTTAGACCGGATTTCTATAAATAAATTAAAAAGGTAAATAACTAGCTACGATCTCTCATTCAAATTGAGCAACATGTTGGGGGTGTTTTAAAATACATTTTCAGTATACTTGCAACGTTTAAAAGCAAACACTGAACCGGGTGGACACGCGATGTAAAACCGGTTGCGGTGGCTTCATGTGCATAATGTAAACACTATTGGGGGACATGGTGTTAAGGTGCATGATCACGTGGTTATAACAACAACAACAGTGGCTGAAAGTGTTGAAATCTTGCCCACTCCAAAGTAAGTATTATTTGATATTTTCCTTAATATGAAACGGATTTTGATGAAATATGACGCAGCAAACGCGTCTTCATGTGTTGCATTTGGTCGTCCAGGGAGTTCAGCACATACTTATATCGATTCTTCGCAAAACTACAGAAGTTTGGGCCAAAGTAGAGACACCACCAAATGCAGCTTAACAAGACGAAGTTCCTGGAACGTTCAGTACTTGTTGTTGTTGTTAGTACCACGTGATCATACACATTGGGTGTGGTTGATTTTTTATTTCTTAGAAGTACATGTAATGAACATATAGCTTTATACTTGCAGAACCAAATCGTGACGTACTATTTCCACCTCGGTGACTATTGTATGTTTGATGTATGATATTGCAATTGTTACATCGCTGATCACATCTTTGATACATTTCCGGGAGTTGTTTCTGTATTAACACATCTCGTGTGTAAGGTATATGCATGAGATAAATAAACTTAGAGCTAAAGCTCGCGGGTTATCTTGGTAAATATCTCCTCGTACATACGGACGAACCGTGATCTAACTTATACTTAACATGGTTTTCATACGATAAATAGAGGATATTTCTGAGTATTGTATTTCGTATGTGGCTGGAGAAATGGAGAAATGGGGTATATGGACTTTGTGACCAGTGTATCGAATATGCTGATTACGATATATATACTTTGAGGGAGCAATCATTGATTTTTCCGAAATGCATTATTTCATGCAGAACTAACGATTGCATATATTTGATGATTAAAACTATGTAGAATTATTATACTGAATTTATTACATTATCACAGCCAAAATTGGCTGTGATAATGTAATAAATTCAGTATAATAAAAATTAATAAATTTATTCTAAAATTGAAAATTTCACCCTCAAAGTATACTTTGCTAGGAAAGTTAACTGTGCAATGTTGATGAAATAGGCCCCAGGTTAGAAGTATGACGGCTGTTTCATTGATGGAATGGCCAACAGTGAAGATCCTGATCAGACTGTGCGGATGCACATGCTGATCTGGATCTGCACTGGTTGCAAAACTCCCCATTTCTCCAGTCACAGCCACGTGTGTCTCTGATCACAAGTAGTTGTGGTCGTAGTTAGATTGAGCCTAAAAGTCAGCGCCTGGAAAACGCTGCAAACGACTACAACAACAACATAACTAACTAGTCATACAGTACATGCATAAGTTATTCCCCTTGATTATCAATGCATATTCTTATTCATTAAAGTAATCAATATCAATCAATTTTTATACAACTTACATTCACCAGTAGCATAAAATATAACCGTTTAATGAATAATGGTATATATTGATCGTCTATATAATCGTTAATTATTTAACAATATGCATAAAAGTAACATTAATATTAAATGACCATTTGCTAATAATGTAGAATGCATATTTCAACCAAAGGCACGATAATTTTGTTAATGGACAACTTGACTTCAGTTATTCCTTACGGAATACCCCCGCTTAATAGCGGTTTTTATCATTTTGGCACCCAGATAGATGGGTTCTTGTCAATAAATAATTAAAAGTATATTCGCACTCAGCAGGAATTAAATAGGTGTATAATTGTGTGACTATTCCACCAGTTGTAACAATTACGAGTGCCCGCCGTACAGATTGTCAGATGTAATAATTGAGTAATATTTATTTTACTGATAGTGACTCGCGGTGGCCAGATTAGCTTGGTAGGTAGAACGTCGGATTGTGGATCGGGAGACCCCGGGTTCGATTCGGTGTGTCTTTGGCGTGCTAGCTTAGTCCTATCGGATGGGGACTTAAATAGTCGTTCCCGACATGCATGAGCACCAGGTCGTCGTTAATACAATATTGTAATAAATATATAAATGCTACTGCTACAGAACATGTGACGATGTGTTGTTTGATATAGGAATGAATGGCCTTTTTTGTGGAATTTATCGGGGTATAAATTTGGAAAAGTCGCGGGAATACTGGACAAACCGATAAAAAACAATTTTCGAAAAAAAAATAAAAATAAAAAAATTCGAAAATTGTAATTTTTTAAGGCCTCGTCCAGTATTCCCGCGACTTTTCCAAGTTTATACCCCGATAAATTCCACAAAAAGGCCATTCATTCCTTATAATTCCAGCATTTGAAGTAAATCCATCAAGAAAATGTGTTTATTTTCCGTTTTCTTAAGAATTATTTTAACTGCGCCTCACGGTTACGGAAAGTAGTTCGGCGTGGGAGTTTAATGGGATATTCATCTTGGACTGAGACTTGCTACGGCCCAATCAAATGTTAGGGAATTGTGTAAATATTTTTGTGCTGGAATTATTCAGTGGTACCAATACATGCATACTATTTGTTATGAAATAAATAAAAGCTAGCTTTAATGTTGACTACCATTAAGGTGCATGATCACGTGGTAAACAACAACAACAACAATGGCTAAAAGTGTTGAAAGCGCGCTCACTCCAAAGTAAGTATTATTTGATATTTTCGCCAACACATCTGGGGCCCGTACTTCTTACGACTAAAATGTTCGTAAGTGCAAATTTAACATCGTCTGTAAATTTCGATTTATAGATTTACATTTATTGAGCATAGGCTGCATATGCAGCCTATGCTCAATAAATGTAAATCCAAAATATATTTACAAGAAAACATAATTAATTTTGCACTTACGAACATTTTAGTCCTACGAAGTTTAGTGAAACGGCCCCCAGGTGCCACATGTACACATTACATCCTCCACAAGTTTTGAATGGTGGATAAGTTCCGGTTATATATTATGCGTGCGACCTGTGACATTAACCCTCACTACGCGGGAGACGGAAATAGTTTTTAATTTTGGTCTTAATTCTTAATAAAAAAAAAACGGGTTTGACAGCACATGATAATCGTCTCCAGTGGAGACGATTCACGTGCGCTGTCAAACAGGATTTCATCGAGAAATATTTAAAATAAAACATTTCCAGCAGACGACACAATTTAATTCAGCGTAGTAAGGGTTAATAACACTAGTATCGTATGTAATTATCTACGGTTAGAAAACACACCAATTACAAACATACTTGTTTGTACTCGGAAAATGCTATAGGAATGAATGGCCTTTTTGTAGAATTTATCGGGGTATAAACTTGGAAAAGTCGCGGGAATACTGGACGAAGGCCGGAAGGCCTTCGTCCTGTATTCCCGCGACTTTTGCAACTTTATATCCCCGATAAATTCCACAAAAAGGCCATTCATTCCTATATTACTATTTATTCTCTGTACTTATTGTTTTAATATGTGCAATGATCATACTTTTGTTCAGGGGACGCATTTAATTAGAATAAATAATTTAAAAAATGTCATGCCTCATTTGTATATGAAAATAGCCTAATACCACCTGCAAGTCACTATCAGTAAAATACATATTAGTAAATTATTTTATCTGTATTGTGGGCACTTAGAATTTGTAGAACTGGTAGAATAGTCACATAAGTGTACACCTATTATTGCTTTAATGCCTATCGCGTGTTGTGCCTTTAATTATTTATTGACATGAGCCCCTCAATGAGGGTGGCAAAATTATAAAAACCGCTATTAAGCGGGGGTATTCCGTAAGGAATAACTGGAGTCAAGTTGTCCGTTAATAATTTGATCGTGCCATTGGTTGAAATACGCATTCTACATTATTAGCAAATGGTCATTTAAAACTAATGTTACTTTTATGTATATTGTTAAATTGTTAGCGATGATATGGACGATCAATAGTAATTTTCATTAAACAATTATGTTTTATGTCACTGGCGAATGTAACTTGTATAACAATTGATTGAGATTTATTAGTTTAATTAATAAGAATATGCATTGATAATCAAGGGGAATAACTTATTCATGTACTGTATGACTGGTTATGTTGTTGTTGTAGTCGTTTGTAGCGTTTTCCAGCCGCTGACTTTTAGGCTCAACCTATCCGCGGGCCAGAAAGACTTGTGATCAAAGACATATGTGGTTGTGGCTGGAGAAATGGGGAGTTTTGCAACCAGTGCAGTTCCTGATCAGCCTGTGCATCCGCACAGTCTGATCAGGATCTTCACTGTTCGCCATTCCATCAATGAAACAGCCGTCATACGTCTAACCAGCAATATAGATCGTAATCAGCATATCTGATTTGGAGCTACACTGGTCACAAAGCAAGCCAATAGGTCCAATTTCTCCATTTCTCCAGCCACATACGAAATGCATCACTCAGAAATATCCTCTATGTATCGTATGAAAACAATGTTAAGCGGTTTAACCATAAAATAGCATACATAAACAGGGCTCCAGATAAAGAATTACTAATTGAGTATTGTCATTCCATCATTTCTGAAGTCACCACTGTGGGAATAGTACGTCACTAGCACCTGATTTAAAGCCCCGTATATAATATGTTCTTAAATGTCTCAGAAAATACTGGATCAATTATACTGCGATACTGGTGTATGTTTTATGCAGAGCTCCAGATAAGCTGCGTATTTACTAAATACCCAATTAAAATTGCCAAAACAAACAATTGAAATCAGAAGTAGCGAATATCAAAAAGCAATAACAAATTTGTGGTACGTTTATCATGTTGCAGAAAACAATAAACATACCACAAATATAGCATATTGTTATTATTTTCCATGAAAACACATCTTGGTATTTCATTAGAATTGTCTCCAAGGAGACAATTCTAATGAAATGCCAAGACATGTTTTCATTTCGAAGCAAACTATTCAATAATTGCTGTCTGTTGATGTGTAAACAGTAGTGTGATTTTATTTTACCCAATTAAAATATTGAAATACCCAATTGCTTCACTGTATTATCACGTGGTACTAACTACAACAACAAGTACTGAAACTTCCAGAATCCATCTGATTCAAAGTACATATTCTCTTATATTGTCCTTATTACGTAACGGATTTTGATGAGATATGGCCCATCAAACGCGTCTTGTTAAGCTGCAGTTGGTGGTCTCTGTATTTTTGCCCAAACTTCTGTCGTTTTAGCGAAGAATCGATTTCCGTGTCTCCGAACTCACTGGACCACCAAATGCATCTCATGAAGACGCTGCGCCATATTTCATCAACATCCGTTGCATATTAAGGACAATATGAAATAATACTTTCTTTGGAGTGGGCGACGTTGTTGTTGTTGTTGTAACCACGTGATCATGGACCTTGATATAGTATGTTCTTAAATATCTCTGCAAATACTGCAACAATTATACTGCGATACAGTACAGTTACAAGAAATCATAACATGGTAGTGTTTGCTGTCGATTCCATTCGCCGTTTCGGAGTTATTTCGAGAAAACATTTATGTAATATAAGTTTTCTTGAAATATCTCCGAGACGGCTACACATGGTATGGGATCACGTGCTCTATTCTTTACGCTGGATTACTGGCGGCGCCCATGAGATTTCTTCCTTATAATAATGGCCATGTTCCAGCTGTTAACACAACGAATCCGTCAATACCTAATTCAGCAGTACTACTTATGTAGTTAGTCTGAACATTCTGCAGAGAAATTTAAATCGGACCAAGTTTAAACAACGTTCAATTCTGTCCGATTCAAATTTCTCTGCAGAATGTTCAAACTCACTACATAAATAGTATTGCTGAATTAGGTATTGACGGATTCGTTGCAAGTATAAGTAATGCCGCTAAATTTGGTATGGGCGGACTTGTAATGTTAACGGCTGGAACATGGTCATTATTAAAAGGAAGAAACCGCAGCCGTATTTATGAAAATAAGATTTACCCGAGACCTCATGGGCGCCGCCATTAATCCAGTGTAAACAAGAGACCAAGCGATCCCATGCCCTGTACAGCTATTGAGATGTTGTTATCGACAGACGCTAGTATGTCATCACATGTCCTTTATCGCATACAAATTGCTCCAACAGGTAAAATCTAAGTACTGAAAGAACTGAAACTGTATCGCCAGAAACAAACAGTAGGAAAGTGTGCCTGCCCCACACTGATGAGTCCCCCTTTGGCAGCCTTTATTATAGGAATGAATGGCCTTTTTGTGGAATTTATCGGGGTGTAAACTTGGAAAAGTCGCGGGAATACTGGACGAAGGCCGGAAGGCCTCGTCCAGTATTCCCGCGACTTTTCCAAATTTATATCCCCGATAAATTCCACAAAAAGGCCATTCATTCCTTATAATTCCAGAATTTGAAATAAATTCATCAAGAAAATGTGTTTATTTTCCGTTTTCTTAAGAATTATTTTAACTGCGCCTCACGGTTACGGAAAATAGTTCGGCGTGGGGGTTTACTGGGATATAAATTTTGGACAGAGACTTGCTACGGGCCAATCAAATGTTAGGGAATTTTGAAAATATTTTTGTGCTGGAATTATAACAAAATTGATCTGATGTGGGTGCATTAATTACACCCGTCATAGACATACATATTATATACCAAATTGGAGCATAGAGACATACCTTAAATTTGATATATTTACCATCAAAATGGGTATAATGAAATATGAATTATAACCGTTTATAAAAGTTCCGTTGGTTTACCACACAATAAGAACAGGAGTTCCGGCGAATAAACCTGTCCGCAAAAATGGCGACCGACAGCCATAGTTAATGTTTCTAAAATTAGATAAATAAAATGGCGATACCTAACAATAGTAACATACATCGGACGCTGACTTAAATGTATCTGACGATACAGTAAAAGGCAGGAGCGTGTGACGTACTATACCCTAATAATTCCAGCACAAAAATATTTACACAATTCCCTAACATTTGATTGGCCCGTAGCAAGTCTCTGTCCAAAATTTATATCCCAGTAAGCTCCCACGCCGAACTACTTTCTACAGGTGCGCTGTCAGTTCTGTCAATGTAAACAAATGGCTGCTGTCTCTCAAAATAAACACATTTTCTTGATGAATTTATTTCAAATGATGGAATTATAAGGAATGAATGGCCTTTTTGTGGAATTTATCGGGGATATAAAGTTGCAAAAGTCGCGGGAATACAGGACGAGGCCTTCCGGCCTTCGTCCAGTATTCCCGCGACTTTTCCAAGTTTACACCCCGATAAATTCCACAAAAAGGCCATTCATTCCTATACTAAACTCCTATGAGAAAATGTCACAGTGGAACCTCTTTATACCGGACACCAAGAAAACATCAGTGATGCGCTTCTTCGCCATTGATCTCAGATGCTAATTCATCTTCATGATTTCAAACCACACATGCGTTACAGAATGATCATACGCCGTATTTACAGTGAAACATCTCTAAACTGGACACCCTGGGACCTCCTTAGAGAGGCTTCACTGTGCTTACCAATGACACACGGAGAGAGGACACATTCAGAGAACTGTATCGACGACCCATTGCACGTATTCCCGCCAAATTGCGGCGCGGGAGAATCACATTTCCTCACGGATACCAGTAGTCCGACGCCGCAGGTTTTCGTGCAGGGTCGTACCGTGAAGTTACCCCAACCTCCATCTGAAGGTGTGAAGAGAGTGAATGGATTTAAATGTACATGATTATATCTGTATAGCGGGCACTCGTAATTTTTAGAACTGGTGGAATAGTGACACAATAATACACTTATTTAATTCCTATACAGAAAATGTTATGCCTACTGAATCGGCATGTACCTTTAAACCAAAATATATGTGAGAGTGGCGATTTATGTGGTAAATGTTGTTATGGCTAGTCAAGCGTACTAGAATTTGTTAATTTACATATCGAAACGTTTGTTGTTGTAGATTATTTATCGATGTATTATATGCATTAAAAAGCATAATACTACATTTGCAAATGATCTCGCTACAGAAAACATATAACATCGTATCAAGCACTGACCTGATACACATTGAAAAATAATGTTCTATTGGTCTAACCGCGTCACATGATATTAACGAATGACGTCAATGTAATGACCGCAAGTGAACAAGTCAGTGTGCTTTTCAACTAATTTTAATACTTAAATACATGTATCGGCTAAAATGAAACGTTATCTGATAAATAGAATACCATCACGGTGTCTGCTGATATAAAATGTATCAGGCTTGGCTCGGAAACGGTAGAAAGTTCGGGTGTGCATGCTTATACATGTATATACATACGCGGAATCCCTAACGTTTCCCAGCCAAGCCTGATACACTGTATATCAACAGACAATATGCTGGTATTAGCAAATGGCGATAAGACCATTACACATAAGGTCTTCGGTTTTCAGACATTGGGTTTGCGAAATGTGAAGCGGCAAGGCGGGTTGTTTTAATATATGTTATATTCTTTTCTTTGAGGTGTTCGTCTCTGATTATTTTGTTTGCAAGTTGCTAGATGCATATATGCATCTGGCAACCTGAAAACAAATCAGAGATGAACATCTCAAACCAAACAAATAGGTTCCATAAAGTTACTATGACCTCTTTAGACGTGCAAAATCACAAGATTGTCGTCAGACATGGTTGGAATTAATATATGTTTGCATGGTAGTGTGTTTTATTGATCATGTGGCCAATTTACAGTACGTTTTTATTTCTCCATGACTATGAAATGCTCGACGCGCAGGGATTATTTAGACGTGGCGATATCTGAGAACCAACGTACTGTTCTATGGCCTAAAACAACAACATTAAAGGTACATACCCAATCAGTAGGCACAAAATGTTCCGTATATCAGAGACATCATCTGAGACATTTTCTGGCAAAATAAACATTCATTCACCATTTCCTCACGTATTGATTAGCATCATTAAACATTTTATATCAGACGTAAATTTCCACACTGATATCAGGGCGATAACCGTGTTTCCTTAAAATGTTAACGGACATAACTATTTATTCTCTGTATTTATTGTTTTGATGTCGAAAATATGATTTTTTTCTTGTGACGCATTTAATTAGTATAAATAATGAATCAATATCATGCCTCATTTGCATATGACAATAGCCTGACACCACCGCGGGTCACTATCAGCAAAATAAAGATTACTAAATGATTTATTTAGCAGGCACTCGTAATGTTTAGAACTGGTGGAATAGTCACACAACTATACACTTATTTAATTCCTATAAAGAACATTTTGTGCATACTGAGTGAGCGTGTACCTTTAAAAGACGACTTACCAATAGGGCACTCTTGTACTTTACATTGTTGAAATTCAATGGTATTTCCCGTACAGTCAGCCCCGCCATTGAATGGTACCGGGTTATTACAGAGCCTCGCTCTGAAGTGATGACCTTCACCGCAGGTGGCGTTGCAATTACTCCACGTCGTCCAAACGGTCCAGCCTCCGTCTGAAAGACCCAGACTAGGGAATAACTGTTCTCCGTTTGTTGGCTCTGGTACCCGCTAACCAAGCCGCTATATGGCACACCTGGGTAGAACCAGCTGGTAGAGCGTGAAATACAATTGTATTTCACAAACTGGTATCGACCTTATAGAGTGAAATTGTGGCCTAAAGGTCCAACTGTCAACTCCCGAGCCCCGACCCCGGCATTGGAATTCATGAACTATAATTGTGTTTTCCGCTTGTCCAGTTGATTCTACCCATGTGTGACATATAGCGGCTTGGTCCGCAGGCATTCATGCCCTGACAGCCAATCGGGACCTTTAAATCAAGCAACACACGATATTACAGTGAAACCTCTCTAAATCCACTGTAAATCAGTGCCCGGTTGCTCAAAACCTCTGTTAGCTTAACAGACTGTTAAATCCTTAGCAAATGCTAAGGATTTAACAGTCTGTTAAGCTAACATAAGCTTTGAGCAATCGGGCCCAGGCATATAACCATTCTGGGACATACTTATATATTTTACAATCATGAAGATGCATTATTATCAGAGATGCGTTACTAAGAAACCTCTCAAAACGAGATCACATATATTTTCTTGGTGTCCGATTTGGAGAGGTTCCACAGTATTACTTGTTAGAAGCATGACGGGTGTTTCATTGAATGAATGACAAACAGTGCAGATTCTGATCAGACTGTGTGAACGCACAGGCTGAGCTAGATATACAATGGTCGCAAAACCCATACGCCCCATTTCTCCAGTCACAGTCATAAATGACGTAGCAAGTTAATACAAAATTCAGAGCGTAGAGCGAAATTGAATTTGGTTAAATCGCTCTAATTGGAAAAGTCAATGCGAGTTACTTAGGGATGAATGTGTCAAGCATTACGTACCGATTGCACAGCCGGGCACATTGCATACGCCTTCCTGGAAGATATCACCCACGCATGTCGTACCGCCGTCACAATGCCTCACTCGCACCCTAGCGCCTTGGTCACAGGACGCTGCGCCCTGCACCGAACACGTCCCCCATGTTGACCACGACACCCAGTGCTCGCCTGCTTGCAGAAGATATGTGTCTGTGACTGGAGAAATGGGGCGAATGGGCTTTGTGACAAACGATCTATCGCGAGTGTTAGAAGTATGACCGCCGGTGTATCATTGATGAAATGGCGAACAGTGCCGATCCTGATCAGACTGTGCGGATGCACAAGCTGATCTGGATATACACTGGTCACAATGCCCATGAGCCACATTTCTCCAGTCACAGCCACATATGAACAAAAGGCTACTAAAATGTGCTACATGTGCAACACTTGTACATCCTAATCCCTGATCTGACGGTGCGGATGCGAAGACTATGGAAGCCCTGGCGGGACTTCAATACTTCTAACTGCCTTACTTCTAACTTCATTACTTCTAACTTCTTTATTTCTTACTTCTAGCTTTCAACTTCATCACTTCTTACTTCATACTACTTTACTTCTAACTTCATTATTTCTAACTTCTAACTTCCTTACCTTTTCTAACTTCATTACTTATGAAGTTATAAGTAAGGAAGTTAGAAGTAAAATGTAATCAAGTTAGAAGTACTGAACTTAGAAGTAAGAAGTGATGAAGTTAGAAGTAATGACGTTAGAAGTAAGAAGTAAGGAAGTGTAACGTTAGAAGTAAGTAAGTTAGAAGTAAGAAAGTTAGAAGTAAGTAAGTTAGAAGTAAGAAAGTTAGAAGTATTGAAGTCAGAAGTCCCTCCAGGGCTTCCATAGAAGACATATCTGGGACTCTGCTGGTCACGAAAGTCGCTAACTCGCTTTTGTCATTGTCTTGTATATATACAGTGACACCTCTCTAAACCGGACACCCTGGCAGGTCCCCAGGTTGTCCGAATTTCCGGGTTTCGCTGTAAATCAGGCATTCGATCATCCTGAGCCATAGTTGTGTGCTACGCGATCATGAACATACAATATCACATGAGATAATGACCAGGGACACATATGATCTCAGATGCGTCATTGGTGTCCGGTTTAGAGAGGTTCCGCTGTACAAGACAATCTCAGAGGCGGAAATTCGACATTCAATATAGGAATAAATGGCCTTTTTGTGGAATTTATCGGGGTATAAACTTGGAAAAGTCGCGGGAATACTGGACGAATTTTCCAAGTTTATACCCCGATAAATTCCACAAAAAGGCCATTCATTCCTTATAATTACAGCATTTGAAATAAATTCATCAAGAAAATGTGTTTATTTTGAGAGACGGCAGCCATTTGTTTACATTGACAGCACTGACAGCGCACCTGTAGAAAGTAGTTCGGCGTGGGAGTTTACTGGGATATAAATTTTGGACAGAGACTTGCTACGGGCCAATCAAATGTTAGGGAATTGTGTAAATATTGTTGTGCTGGAATTATTCGACCTTCCACGTACCGAAACACCTATGTTCGACAACATAAACTCCTTACTGGATTTGCTAAGAGCGTAGCCACATCCGTATATTCTGATCAGTGCGTACTGCGTACACTGTTCGCTATGGGTATGGAAACATTTATATTGTCCGTACAACGTGTTAGGTTCGTATCAGGCAGTATGAGTGGAATTGATAGCAGGCCAGGAACTAAAATGACAATCAAACTGGATGAGTCAGTAGTATCAGCACCGGTTTGGAGACAAACAAACAAGATGGTGACTGATTAGCATATATAGTGACGTCCCTGCCATATTAATAGAATGACATAATAATTGTGCAAACGATCGATAGACAGTGTTTCCTAGACTGGCATACCAATAAGCATTCGTACTGATCAGCTGACAATGTTTCTTATTATGTTACGCACTTGATGCTGACGTCAAACGTCATGAAAACAAGGACCGCGGGTATCAATATTGGTGTACCATTTTGTTGGAATCTAAAAAATAGTATAGAAAATCATTTTAATCTCTTTCACATAGAAATATGTTGGGATTATAATGAATAACTGACACTTTTAGATACTTCATCGGAGATATAAACTGTTAAAAGTCCAATAATACTGGGTGAGTTCTAAAAAACGTCACTTATCTGACTTAAAATACCCCTTTATCCCGTCAAAACAGTGCGTATGTGCCGTGAAACCCGTGAAACATTTTTGGTATCCTGTCAATACGACATAATCACTGCGTATAAATATGTGCGGTGGCTGGGGTTATTTATTTTTGCATTTTAAGGCTATTAGTAGGTGTTGACGGGATAAACAGAATTGTAGGTTAGTGCCGTGAACGGGAAAAAATATCTGGAGCGGCACGGAAACGGGATGTGCTCGGCAGAGCCTCACCCATCCCGTTTCCTAAGCCTTGCCAGATATTTTTTCCCATTCACGGCACTAACCTACTATTCTCTATATACATTCTCAAAAATAAATACGTTATACATGTAATAATTAATGGCTTTTGTCTCTTCAAAATACCTGGACATGGCTCTGTCTGTGACGTTTTCCCGTGACAACGTGACGTGTGATCATGGCAGGTTCGTGTTCGAACCCGTGTCCCCGCCGGAGAACATGCACCCCAGGGTTCCCATTGCCCCAAGGTCGCGGCCGTTACTAGAACAAATACGGTCAAACCGGTGGTAAATTATCTTCGTCACACATGTAAAGGCATAAACAATAAATTGTGGTGAAACGCAAAAGCAGTCTTGTATACAAGAAAACAGTCTGGATTTTTTTAGGAGGTCACAGACACAGTTGCTTGTTGCAGATCCCAATTCCACTCGAGAAATATGTTTGGGTGGGAACCTGAATCTTTTGAACATGTGATGTAAACACGGTTGTAGTGGCCATATA